>CAUYQG010032787.1:0-14388 GCA_963574415.1 Tarsius wallacei
TCGGTTGGTTGACGGAGAAGTATCACCGAAGCCCATATGGTCTTGGCTTCGGTGGCGGGTTGCGGCCACTGCACTCCTTTGTGGGCGAAAGTTTGAGAATCCAACTCAAAAAAAAAAAAAAAAAAAAAAGAATACAGTCATCTGTAATAAACATGCTTATCTAAGGAAGAGACTGCCAAGCCAAAATAAGAAATGAGGCCGCTGAGGTAAAATAAGAAACAAAGATTTGAGGTAGTTGTTTTTTCCCCTTAGGGGTACTATGGGAGAAATGGGAAAAAGCTGACAAAGGAAAGGATCATAGAGCTATTTAATCTGGATTTACCTCTAAAAATTTTCTAGGGGCTTTTTTTTTCTAAAATTGGTATGCTAAGATTTATAGAACTATTATGTTGGTGAGCTATAAGAAAATGTTCTGTGCTCAAGTAACCTTAGTAATCTGGGGTTAAAACATCTTTCTTGACTGCAAGACTGATGAAAGTTTTCAAGACAAACTATACATTGTCAAACGCTAGCAGAGAAAATACATGCCTCTGCCCACAGCCTCTAAAGCGCATCAGACGTACAAAAAAAGGCATTATCGAGGAAAGAAAGGTGGAGAGTGCATTAGGAAGACTTAAGGAGTCAACTGCACACTGACAGAAAAACAGAAAGGAATGACCACCGAGATAAAGAGACATTGTTAGCATCACAGGAAACAAGCAGATTGGTGTGCTCCAGAAGAAAAACCTCCTTCGTGATCACTCAGAAGTCTTTGCAACGATGATCTGAAGACAGCCACTAAATCTTTTTATTTTTTATTTTAAATAGAGACAGGGACTCACTACATTGTCCAGGTTGGTCTCAAATTCCTGGGCTGAAGCAATTCTCCTGCCTCGGCTTCACAAAATGCTGGGATTACAGGTGTGAGCCACCATACCCAGGTAGCTACTAAATCTCAAGGTAAAATACTATAGCTATTATACAGCTACTATAAAACACATATATAAAACACATTACAAACACAAACACACACATATAACAACACATAAGAAACACACAGCTATTTATAAAACACAGGTGAAAGAAATTAAAGATATCCTAAATTTTAAAAATCCACTGTTAAAACTGCAATACTGGCCGAGTATCTGTAACCCCAGCATTTTGGGAGGCTGAGGTGAGAGGACTGCCTGAGCCCAGAAGTTCGAGATCAGCCTGGGCTAACACAGCAAGACCTCATCTCTACAAAAAAAAAATTTTAAAAATTAGCCAGGCATGGTGGCATACACCTGTAGTCCCAGCTACTCAGAAGGCTAAGGCGGAAGGACTGCCTGAGCACAGGAGGTCAAGGCTGCGATGAGCCATTATCATGCCACTGTACACCAGCCTAGGTGATAGAGTGAGACCCAACTCAAAAAAAAAAAAAAAAAAGGCCAAGCGTGGTGGCTCACACCTGTGATCCCAGCTCTTTGGGAGGTGGAGGCAAGAGGATTGCCTGAGCTCAGGGGTTCAAGACCAGCCTGAGCAACGTGGTGAGACCTCATCTCTACAATAAATCAAAAAATTAGCCAGGCATGGTGTTGCGCGTCTGTGGTTCCAGTTACTTGGAAGGCTGAGGCAGAAGGATCACCTGAGCCCTGCAGGTAAAGGCTGCTGTGGCCATGAGCGTGTCACTGCACTCCGGCCTGGACAATATAGTGAGAATCCCACTCAAAAAAAATAAAAAGACTGCAAAATTAATCAAGTCAAACTACAGATTCAACACAATCCCTATCAGAATTCCATCTGCCTTTTGTACAGAAATTGACACGCTTATCCTAAAGTTCATATGAAAATGCAAGAGACCCAAAATACCCAAAATAATCTTGAAAAATAACAAAGTTGGAACACTCACAATTCCCAATTTCAAAGCATACTACCAAGATATAATAATCAGGACAGTGTGGTACTAGCAAAAGGACAGACATGCAGATCAATGGAATAAATTTAAGACTCCAGAAATAAACCCCTAAATTTTCATTAATTGATATTAGACAAGAATGTCAAGACAATTCACTAAAGAATTTTTTTTACAACAAATGGTGCTGGAACAGCTAGATAGATATCCAGATGTAGTAAAGTTGAACCTCTTCCTTACACCACACACAAAAGCTCATGCCTGTATACCACCACTCTGAGAGGCCAAAGCAGAAGGACTGCTTGAGCCCAGGAGTTCAAGACCAGCCTGGGCAACATAGTGATACCTCGTCTCCACCAAAAAAAACAAAACACACACACAAAAATTAGCCAGGTATGGTGGCATGTGCCTGTAGTCTCAACTACTCAGGAAGCTGAGGCATAAGGATCATTTGAGCCCAGGAGTTAGAGGCTGTGGTAAGCCATGATCATGCCACTGTACTCCAGACTGGGCAACAGAGTGAGACACCCAACTCAAAAAAACATAAGTTAGAGAATGGGACATAATATTTGCAAACCCTATATCTGATAAGGGACTTGTATGCACAACATATAAAGAACTATTACACCTCAATAATAAAAAGACAACCCAATTTAAAAGTGGGAGACTAAGGTAGGAGGACTGCCTGAAGCCAGGGATTCAAGATCAGCCTGGGCAACTTGGCAAGACCTCATCTCTAAAATAAATCAAAAATTTAGCTGGGTGTAGTGGCAAACACCTGTAGTTCCAGCTATTTGGAAGGCTGAGGTGGAAGGATTGCCGGACCCCAGCAGGTTGAGGTTGTGGTACTCGAGAGCATGCCACTGCACTCCAGCCTGGGTGAGAATAAGACTCCAACTCAAAAAGAAACGAAATTTTTTTTTTAAAAAGTGAGTGAAAGAGCTGGATAGACATTTCTCCAAATAAAATATAAAAATGACCAACACACACATGAAAAGATGCTCTACGTATTAGACACGAGAGAAACAGAAATCAAAACCACAATGAAATACACTTCACACCCATTAGGATAGCTATAATCAAAGACTGTTTGCAAGGATGCAGAGAAACTGGAAACTTCATTTACTGCTGCTGGGAATGTAAAACACAGTGACCTGGGATGAGCCTGGCAGGTCCTCAAAATGTTAAACACAGACATTAACTAAGCAAATTCCACTCCTAAGTATCTACCTAAGAGCAACCAAAACATAGGTTCATGCAAACCTGTACATGAATAAGCGCAGCAACATGATTTATAACAGACACAAAAGTCAAAACAACCTAACTGTCCATCAATTGACAAATGGCTAAACAAACTGTGATATGCAAACCATCCATGCAATGGAACATTATTCAGCCATAGGAAGGAATGAAATTCTGATATAAGCTGCAACACGGATAAACCCTGAAAACATTATGCTAAGTGAAAGAAGCCAGACACAAATGCTCACATATTGTATAACTCCATTTATTTGAAATATCCAGAACAGGCAAGTCTATAGAGACATAAAGTACATTAGTGGTTACCTAGAGCAGGAGGAAGACCAGTTAGGAATAAATGGGAAGTCACTGCTAGAAGGTATGGGGTTTCTTTTGGGGTGATGAAAATGTTCTAAAATTGATTATGGTGATGGTACTAGAGTTTTTGAATATGCTAAAAACTACTGACTTATATTCTTTAAATGAATGAATTGTATGGCATGTCAATAATCATTACATCTCAATAAAGCTATTTAAAAAAACCATACAGGCCGGGCTCTCCTGTAATCCCAGCACTTTGGGAGGCCCAGGTGAGTGGATTGCCTGAGCCCACGGGTTTGAGACCAGCCCAGGCAGCTTGGCGAGACCTCGTCTCCACAATAAAATAAAAAGTAGCCAGGTATGGTAGCGCGTGTCTGTAGTTCTGACTACTCAGAAGGCTGAGGTAGATGGATCGCCAGGGCCCAGAAGGTCGACGCTGGGGTGCCTTTGAGTGTGTGTGCCACTGCACTCCAGCCTGGGCAAAGGATCCAACTTAAAAAAAAAAAACCATACAGCTATGTTTACTTTCTTTCTAGTAAGTCTTAAGAGGGTGGTACTTTGTCTTGTTCACCACTATATTCTGCATGCAGAATAATACCTAGCACACAGCAGGCACTTAATAAGCAATTACTGAAGGAATAAATCCACTACACATAAAAACTCACAAGATTAGCCCAATCTTTTACAATATTTGTCTTCCCATTTACTTCCTTGCCCATCAGCTCACACCAATTGGTCTCCTATTCTCATTCTCATGAAAGGTTCTTGCACTGCTACTTGTAAACTCCAGTGGATTCCTCAGACCTCACTTGATTTAACCAGTCTTTTATATCTCAATGCCATTTATCCTTCTTCCTAGAGGATCTAATCTACCTCTATACCATCAGCACCCAAAATTTTCCTAAAACTGTCCTTTCTCCTACACTCCAGAGCTGTTTACATATATGGCTATTTATATTAAAATGTGTTAAAATAGGTCAGGCGCAGTGGCTCACACCTATAATCCCAGCACTTTGGGTGGCCAAGGTGAGAGGCTTGCCTGAGCCCAGGGGTTCAAGACCAGCCCGGGCAACTTGACCATACCTCGTCTCTACAATAAATCAAAACTTAGCCAGGCGTGGTAGCATGCGCCTGTAGTTCCGGCTACTTGGAAGGCTGAGGTGGAAGGATCGCCGAAGCCCAGCAGGTTGACGCTGGGGTGGCCATGAGCATACCACTGTACTCCAGCCTGGGTGACAGAGTAAGATTCCAACTCAACTCAACCCAACATACATACGTACATACATAAAAATGTTAAAATTAAGTGAAATTTAAAATTCAATTCTTCAGTCACATCTTTTTCTTTTCTTTCTTTTTTTCTTTTTTGTAGAAACTAGGTCTCCCTATGTTTCCCAAACTGGTCTCAAATTCCTGACCTCAAGCAATCCTCCCACATCAGCCTCCCAAAGTGCTGGGATTACAGCCATGAGCCACCATGCCTGAACTTGCATCACATTTCAAGTGCTCAACAGTGTCATGTGCTTATTAGGCAAAAAAGACATCAAACACTTCCATCATTATAGAAAATTCTGCTGGACAACATTGTTCTAGAAGACATACTCAACTACCTGACCCTGGCATATATTTGTTTCACAGACATCTATCTCAAAACCCAATGTAGCCAATTATTGTTTACCTCTTCATCAGTCTGCTCTTATTTCCTTTTCATCCCAACCCCACCTTCACACCACCTTTCTTGAATTGTCCTATACTATTAAACAGCACCATCTATCCAGTCACCATGGCAAAAATTTCGGTCATCCTAAATTCCTCCTCTCCTTCACCTCCATCCCATCAGCTACCAGTTCTTATAGGCTGCCTAATATTAACAAATTCCCCTTCTCTCCATTTCTGTTGCTAATATCTTCTTAACTCAGGCCCTCATCTCTCCTCACCTGAGCACAACTGCATTAGTCAACAGGTCTTTCAGGCTCCTGCCTCCTACTTCTTCCAATGTGCTAGTCTGGTCACACAGCTCCTGCCTGATACTCTTCAGGAGTATTGCTCTTGGGATCACACAGGAAGTCCTGCATGCCATCCCGCCTATGTCTTCAACTCTGTACGCAACTAGCTCTCGCTCTAGCTTTATTTCTAATATGCCACCCTGCTTCCACCAGCAGTTTCCTCTGCCGAAACGCCTTTCCTTGTCCCATCTACTGGAGGAGAACCTAGTCATCTTCTGATACTCAGCTTCAGCTTTATCACCTATATCAAGGCTTTCCTGAAATCCCACATCATGTCCTCAGATTAATAAGTACACTTCTCTGTGCTGCTTCTTGCCCCTCCCTTCCCCCACAACAAACAGACTTCTATCTGGTCCTCTACCATCTCCTGCACCTTTCTGTGCGTTTACACGTCAGTTATTCTCTACTATACTTTAAGATCAAAGAGGGGGAAAATGCCTTATCTTATTCATCTTCATTAGACCCGCACAATTCTTAACCATAATAAAAACTCCATAAATTCATAGACTTTTCAAAGAAAAAAGCATATGAAAAAATTAAATGGGCATGAACAGCAACCCTATCCAACCTCCACACTCTGTAATTCTACACATCTCTCTTCAATAAATGCTGAGACTACTTTGTTGTCTTTGATGTGGCTTTCCCCAAAAGGTCTGCTAGGATTAAGTTACACTTTGGCAAGTAACGACTATCTTAAAGGAAGTTTATTCTCAGAGTGGGCTTGCAAGAGAAATTGCTGAGCCTTGGACAGGAACTCGAATTGAGAAGGCAGGACTTCAGGACTTGCTTCCCTTCTCTTTCTTGGGTCTACACTGAGCATTTAGAGGACGAGTTTTTGACCTTTTTTTTTTTTTTTTGGCATCATGGATCCCTTTAGCCGTCTGGGGAAGCTTATGAACTCCTCAAAAAGCTTTTAAAATGGATTAAATAAAATACACACGATAACCCCCAAAAATTATGTAACATACATGTATCAAATATTTTAATGTAATATAGTAATGTATGTGCTCCCTTATTAAAACATTAAGTAAGATCTAGCGTAAGGTGTAACAGTAACAATAATAAGCAAAACTGGATTTCAATACATCTACATGTACTGTAAGTTAAAACGTGTGATTTCTTTTAGTTAGTTACAAATACTGGTAATATAATTGTGGTCTATCTTCATAATTGAAAGAAATGTTCCATTTCAGATAGACATTAGTAAAAACAAACATGGCTTTTTTTTCCAACGATGTTCACATATCTCCAACAACCTTCCCTAAATTCTGACTTAGTTGAATAGACATATCAAAGAATGCATTCATGGATAATAAGAAACATCTAGCAGAAAATAGCTAATTCATGTTATTGACTATATTTTTCTTTTTAACATTTGACATTTGTTACAGTTTTATTTTAATGTTTTACACTTGATGGAACATTAAAATGAGACTTCAAAAACAGCATGATATTGGCATAAAAACTGAAATATAGACTAATGAAACAGAGAACCCAGAAAATCTACATATTAAAAGCCAACTGATCTTCAACAAAGTCTCCAAAAACATACATTAGGGAAAGGACACCCTCTTCAATAAACTGTGCTGGAAAAACTGGATATCCACACACAGAATAATAAAACTGGGCTCCTATTTCTCACTATACACAAAATCAACTCAAGACGGATTAAAGACTTAAACGTAAAACATGAAACTATAAAACTACTAGAAGAAAACAGAGGAAACACTTCAGGTCACTGGCCTAGGCAAAGATTCTACGCCTAAGACCTAAAAGCATAGGCAACAAAAACAAAAATGGGACAACAACAACAAAAAGACCAATGGGATTGTATTAAACTAAAAAAAGCTTCTGCACAGCAAAGGAAACAATCAACAGAGTAAAAAGACAACCTGCTGAATGGGACAAAATACTTGAAAACTATTCACCCGATAAAGACTACTATCCAGAATATGCGAGGAACTCAAACAACTCAACAGAGAGAAAACCAAATAATACCATTAAAAATGGGCAAAGGACATGAATAGACATCTCTCAAAAGACACAAAAATAGCCAACAAGTATATGAAAAATGTTCAACATAACTATTCATCAAATAGATGCAAATGAAAACCGCAATGACCTGGGCACAGTGGCTCATGCCAGTAATCTCAGCACTTTGGGAAGCGGAGGCAAGAGAACTGCCTAAGGCCAGGGGTTCGAGGCCAGCCTGGGCAACTTGGTAAGACCCCATCTCTACAATAAATCAAAAAATTAGCTGGGTATGGTGGCAGCTACTTGGAAGGCTAAGGCCAAAGGATTGCCTGAGACCAGCAGGCCAAGGCTATGGTAGCTATGAGCGTGCCACTACACTCCAACATGGGTGAGAGTGAGACTCTGACACACACACACACACACACACAAACACAATGAGATATCACGCCCCAGTTCATATGGCTATTCTGAAAGACAGGCCAGGAGCAGTGGCTCACACCTATAATTCCATCACCTTAGGAGGCCAAGGCAGCAGAATTGCTTGAGCCCAGGAGTTCAGCCTAGGCAACATAGCAAGACCTCATCTCTACAAAAAATAAAAAAATTAACCAAGCATGGTGGCACATGCCTGTAGTCCCAACTACTTAGGAGGCTAAAGAGGCAGGATTGCCTGAGTCCAAAAGGTCAAGGCTGCAGTGAGCCATGATCATGCCACTGCACTCCAGCCTGGGTGACAGAGTAAGATCCCAACTCAAAAATGAAAACAGAAACAACAACAACAACAAAAAACAGATGCTGGCAAGAATGCAGAGAAAAAGGAACTCTCATAATATTGTCTATGGGAACAAAAATTAGTACCACCACTATGGAAAACAGTAAGGAAGGTTTCTCTAAAAGCTAAAACTATCATATAATCCAGCAATCCCACTATTGGGTATTTATCCAAAGAATACAAAAATTGGTATTTTAAAGGGATACCTGAACCCCCATGTTCACTGCAGCACCACTCACTATAACAAAGATACTGAATCAACATAAGTGTCCATCAATGAATGAGTAAAGAAAATGTGGTATATGTACACACTGGAATACTATTCAGCCACAAAAAAGATTGAAACCATGTCATTTGTAGCAACATGGATGAACCTATGTTAAGTGAAATAAGCCAGGCACAGAAAGACAAATATCACAAGTCCTAACTCATATGTGAAAGTTAAAAAAACATGGATCTCATGAAGATGGAGAGTAGAATGACATATACCAGAGACTAGGAAAGGTATGTAGGTGAGGCACGGGAATTAAGAGAGGTTGGTTAATGGGTACACACATACAGTCAGATAGCAGGAATAAGTGCTAATGTTTCACAGCACAGTAGGTTGACTATAGTTAACAGATATTGTATATTTCAAATTAGCTACAAGAGATGACTTGAAATGTTCTCAACACACAGAAATTATACTCAAGGTGAGAGACACCCTAAATACCCTGACTTGATCATTACACATTCTATACATGTAACATAGTATCACATGTGCCTCATAAATATGTACAAATATTATGTACTTATTAAAAAAAAAGACTTCAGTAACAAATCTACGTAACATCCACTAGACAACGATTACGTACATGCTTGCCTGGTGCTAAAAAAAGGAAGAGGAGTGACACCCTACCACCCTCACCCTAAGGTCAGCTTCATGCCAGCAAACAGTTATCAGTAACAGAAATATCAAGAAAGGGAACCCTGGGGAGACCAAACCAAGGCCAAGGATTCAAAGTCCTCTTACAGTGACAGTCACTGCCAACCTTAGAGATTCAGACTGTATTCTTCTTGAGAAAGGTGACATTTTTCCTGTAACGCCAACTTAGTGGATTACTGATTTATATTGCTATCTTTAAAAAAACAGAAGGTAATAATGGTTTGTACATTATGAGTATATTATAAAAACTTATATTGGGAATAAAAATATTTCAGTATTTTATGACAAATACCTAATCAAAAACTGTGATGCATGTAGGCACCCATACCTGTAATAATTCCAGGGTCATAGGAATATTCTTAAGTTCCTTCAGCAAATCCAGTGCACCAGCCTATAAAATAAAATAATATCACATTGAATTCCCAAAACAGTAAAGCAGGAACTAGTCAGAAATTTAAACTTATGATTCCTACCCATAACTCATCATGGCTCATTTATTCACGAGACCAAAGATACATATATACACATACATACAGTGTCATTCAAATGGAGGTTGAACACTCAATAGAGGATCATAAAATCCATTTACTTGGTTATGGCCAGCACTTGTAAAGTAATTGATAAGTATTGTTTGCTAAAAGTTTATTTACTTTCTTTTTTTTTTTTTTGAGACAGGATCTCACTCTGTCTCCCAGGCTGGAGTGCAGTGGTTCAATCACTGCTTACTGCAGCCTTGACCTCCTAGAATTAATCTTCTTGCCTCAGCCTCCCAAGTAGCTAGAACTATAGGCACACATCACCCACACCCAACTAATTTTTGTATTTTTTATAGACAGCATCTCACTAATTTGCCCAGGCTACTTTCAAACTCCTGGCCACCTCAAGGAATCCTACCTCAGTCTGCGAAAATGCTGGGATTACAGGTGTGAGTCACCACGCCCAGCCTGTTTTCTGAGTTTATTTTTAATGATATTTGTTAATGTGTGCGTACGTGCCAGGCACAGTGGCTCACGCCTGTAATCCCAGCACTTTGGGAGGCAGAGGTGAGAGGATTGCCTGAGCCCAGAGGTTTAAGACCAGCCTGGGCAACTTAACGAGATCAAAAAAAAATTAGCTGGGCATGGAGGTACATGCCTGAAGTCCCAGCTAATAAGAAGGCTGAGGGGAAAGGATGGCCTGAGCCCAGGAAGTCAAGGCTTCAATGGCTGTGCGCATGGCCTGGGCAACACAGTGAGACTCTGACTCCAAAAAAAGAAAAAGTGCGTGTACCTAGTAGAAACATAAAACTTCCTACTGGGGGTTATAACACACCCCAAATTTCCATGGAATTACCCGCCTGAGAAAGGAGCTAACTCTGAGAAAGCTGAAGTGAGGGTCAGTAGATGCTGCAGCCTCTCTAGCATTCACTCACACACAGGGAGACTGAGAAACTTTGCTAGAGTCTTCATGAAGTCTGCCTGTACCTCACTGGTCTGTTACAAGAACGCTGCTGTCTACCTGGTTCTCTGCATAGCAGCAAAGAGTAAATCTAAAAGAAAACAGAATAATTAAGATACTTGGTAGGTTCAAAGGCCTGTCTGCTGCCAATTCCCTTCTAGAGTTAAAAGCTCCCATGCAGATGAAGAGAGAACAAAATAAGGCTCATGGAAGAACTACAGAAAGCACCTGAAGTTGAGAGGAATAAAATTAGATAAGAAGCAACAGCACCACCTATAGCTTGTGGCCAAATATTTCAATCTGACATTCATTTAATCCATAATATTTCATCTAATCTAATACTTCCACTTAGTCATATTTCATTTAGTCTAATATTTCTTTACTGTACTATATTTGGACACATCATTTTTTCACATGCCAGCAATAAAGAAAAAACTACTAAGCTATGACACTGTGTTCGTATAACATCTTTTTACTTTTGATACTGAAAGAATTCTTTTAGACTTGGAATTTTTATTTTACATAAATTGGCTAAGGTGTTACTAAAAGTATTTCACGCTCAGAGTCCAATGCTTCAGAATCACTTTTGGTCTCAGACTCAACAATATGTTTTCACCCCACAAAGAATAGCATAGTGACATAGCATTTCTTTTTGAGTCGGAGTCTCACTCTGTTGCCCAGCCTGGAGTGCAGTGGCATGCTCATGGCCACCACAGCCTCAACCTGCTGGGCTCAAGTGATCCTTCTTCCTTCTGCCTCAGCCTTCCAAGTAGCTGGAACTACAGGCACACGCCACCACGCCCGACTAATTTTTTTATTTATTGTAGCGACGAGGTCTTGCCGAGTTGCCCAGGCTGGTCTCGAACCCCCGAGCTCAGGCAATCCTCTCGCCTCGGCCTCCCAGAGTGCTGGGATTACAGGTTTGAGCCACTGCGCCTGGCCTGTGACACAACATTTCATGAAAGAGATAATGCCATTAGCTCTCAGGCTGACTTTGTAGAGCGCAGAGTTGCTTTTCACCCCACAGCTCTTCACAGCCATTTGGTTCCCCAAGATTCAAAGAGCACTCCACTAATGTCTCTGAGATTTCCTTCCAAGTCAGCGACACTCATTCTGTAAGTCTTGATGCTAGGTTTGACATTCTGCCTGTGAAAGAACACCACAAATGGCCATCTGGCCAACAATATGTATAATTCATCCTGCTTTCTAAATGTTACAGTATAAAAACAAGGCACCCTAAAAAGCATATACCAGAAAAATAAAAATTCCAGAGCATATCTCTCATTATGCACCCCAAAGGAAGAAGAAATCAAAGACTCTCCTGGTACCACTAAATTTCTTGAATATAAACCCAAGTAAAAGGTTTCAGTCATGTAATTTTCCCATCTAAAGTTGACTTGACAGACAGGCTTGGCTTTGGAGAACAAAATAGTATCAACTTTTTTTCTGGCAACAGAGAGACATCATTTAAATTTAACTCAATGTCTCATAAATAAAATTTAAGTTCACAAGAAATCATAGAACAGTTTACTATAAAGGATTTTAATGATATGCGCCTGAAGATCACGTCTCATCTTAAAATTCTATAAATTCTTCCTATTTAGAGGCAACTAAAAACAGTGAAACATTAAAATTATTGAAGAAGAAAATTAACACTGACTTGTAATTTATTACTAAACAAGAAATTCTATTTTTGTGAGCAAATGAGGTCCCAAAACCTCTGAAAACCAAGATTTCTAGATTTCTCATAGGTTTTTAATAAACTCACTCAGCAGCAAAACCTAATCGCAACATATGTAACGTTGTTTACGTTCTATTTGTCCCACTTAACATAAGAGCACTGCATTTCACTACAGAAATGTTAATGTCTGATTACTAGAAATTGTCCAGAACCAGCTGGGGGTGTTATGCAATATACAATCTATGTAACAAATTATCTTTATAAAATCTAAAAAATTCAGCCGGGGCAGTGGCTCACACCTGTAATTCTAGCATTTTAGGAGGCCAAGGCAAGAGGACTGTTTGAGCCTAGGAGTTTGAGACCAGCCTAGGTAACATAGCAAGACTTTGTCTCTACAAAAAATTATATTAAAAATCAGCTGGACATGGTAGCACATGCCTGTAGTCCCAGAGCATCACCTGAGCCCAGAAGGTAGAGGCTGCAGTGAGCCGTGATCATGTCACTGCACTCAAGCCTGGGCAACAGAGTAAGACTCCAACTCAAAAATAAAAATAAAATAAAACCTGAAAAATTTGGAATTCCAAAATATATCAGACCCTAAGGATTTTGATTAACAGATTGTGGACCTATATCCTCTACCTACCATGGACATTCTTCTTCTACTCACATCTCCACAGATTTTCTGATCCACTTCCGAACAAGAATCAATCAGAAAAGAAGACAGGCCAGGTGTGGTGGCTCACACCTGTAATCCCAGCACTCTCAGAGGCCGAGGCAGGAAGACTGCTTGAGCCCAGGAGTTCTAGACAAGCCTGGGCAACATAGTGAGACCTCGTCTCTAGAAAAGAGAAAAAAATTAGCCAGGTGTAGTGGCACACACCTGTAGTCCCAGCTACTCAGGAAGCTAAAGCACAAGGATCACCTGAGCCCAGGAGGTTGAGGCTGTGGTGAGCCATGATCATGCCACTGCACTCCAGTCTGGGCAACAGAGTGAGACCCCCAACTCAGGAAAAAAGGGGAGGGGAGGGAAAAGATGATAAATAATCACACTTCTAGGAGCTCCTTAAAAAGTAGGGTCTCCTAAGGCTTACATAATGCCATCTGTCACATGTAAAGTTGATTCCTCTAACATATCAGTAGTGTGACATACGGTTTAAGTTGTTTTCCAAGTAGAGGCAATAGATTTGCATTAATTTCATTACTTTCCCTTTTTACTCAGATACCTTTGGTGAGATTGGGGCTAGAGACACAGGCCATGGCAGAAAGAAAAAGCTAAATGCACTCATGGGATCCAACTATGACCTTTCTCACAATCACACTGTGTTCTAACCCATTAACTCATTCGTGACCACTGACGTGGATTAACGCCATTCCAAATCCTGTTCCTGGTTGCCGCTGACATGAATTTACCTCATCTTAGAAGACTGTCTTTTCAGGTTTATAATCCGAATAAAAATATAAAGTACGGAATGCTAGTCAGAGTGGTATCTGAGGCAAGTACTGATATGTCTGCAACTTTCAGCTGTATTGTGAAAAAGGTGACAATTTAGAAAAGACTATTTCACTTGTGCTTATTGACAGAAGTTTTACAGCAACCAGCTTCAGATTTTTTTTTTCATCTACAATCAGTATTAGGAAAGTGAAAATTTTACCTATCGCAAAAGTGTTAAGATAAATATTTCACTAAAGGTTCTTTAAGAAATAAGCAACTATGATGATCCAAATGCATCAAACTGGTAAAAATCAGACAACCATACATTGATTCAGTGACAATAAACTTTATTTGAGAATTACTATTTGCCAGGCATAGTGTGCAATACTTTACATACCTCATTCCATCTTCATAATAAACCCTATGGAAGTAGGTAATCTATTATCTCCATTTTACAGATGAGGAAATTGAAGCCCATATGTTAAGAAACCTGCACAAGATCCTATGATTACAAACTAGAAAAGGTGACAACTATCCCAGTTCTGTCAAACTATACTCTATTGCCTCTCAGCAGATACCCATCAGCACTATGTCTGCTGTGTTGCAGGGAACAGGACAGAAAACCTTTCCGACCGATTTCAGCGAGTTTTAAAATAAACAGAAATCTTTGAGCATTCAGCTCAAACCCTTAATTATAGAAGAGAGAGAGAGAGAGAGAGAGAGAGAGGAAG
>CAUYQG010032788.1:0-19155 GCA_963574415.1 Tarsius wallacei
ATGACATACAAAAAAATTTTAAAAAAAGAAAAAACGCCAACAACAAGAGCAGAAACCAAAGCAAAAAACAAACACTTACACCAAAACAAACTGGAACAACAGGAAAGCAAAACAAAATAAAAACCACCACCACCAACAAAATACAGGAAAATCACACACACACACACACACACACACACACACACACACACACACACCTAACCCAAAATGAAAGGAGAAAAAAAGAGATACAAAAGAAATGAAAAGAAAAAAGGTATTCAAATCACACTCTCACACATGGACTCACACACACATTAAACTAAAAACAGAGAAGAACAAAAAAGCAAAAACAAAAGATCAAAAAACGGAAAGATTGACACTCAATCCTTCATGTACACACATAATCACAAAACAAAAAACGAAAAAGGAAAAAAAGTGGGTGGGGGGATGCGGATTGAACTCTCATATGCACATTCATGCACAAAGGAAACATATAAAAAACTAAAAATAAAACAAAAACAAAAACAAGCAAAAAACCCTGCCCTCTTGTGGCAGGTTCTATAGTTGTTCCTCTCAGCTGTTCCTTGGCTGTCTCCTGCATAACTTTGGCCTCATTCACAATCTCCCCAGTGTGTACCCAGGGGAAGAAGGAAGGGATGGTGGGGGAAGAAGGAAGGGGCAGTGGGGGTGGGTGAGGCTTTAGCCTTCCCCTCTCACTATAGTATGGTCAGGGGCATCCCCTCTGGTGGGGAGGTGCGAGATTGTCTCTTCCCCAGGTACTGACAAGAAGGAATTCCAGCCAGGCTTATCCTGGAGTGGAGTTCTCTTATTGCAGCTGACATCCAGGCTCCGTCTGGATTCATCCCTCTCAGTTGTACCCCAACCATGTGAGTCTGATGTTCAGAGGATTGCTGGGGAGGAAGGGGTTGGGTCAGCCCCATTCTCACCACTGATTTCTTTGGAGATCTTCCTCATCCTTTTATGGCTGCGCACTTTGTTCTGCAGCTGAATCAGGGTAGGGGTTGGGGTATCTGAGACTCAGCACTCTTCCTGTCCTTCCAGAGTTTGTGCTTTCAGGTTATTCCCTCTGGGTCATGATCAAACCCTGAGTAATTAATTTGCTGGTCATAAAGATCCGGTTGGGTCTATTGCTCCATGGTGAGCAAGTCAGAGCACTTTCCTGCCCAGTTTTCAAGATAGTGGTTGGGCACTTCTTTCATCTTCTTCAGTGGGGTTCTACCTCTGGGCTCCCTTGCTGTGCTCCCTCCACAGACCTTGCTGCCAGTGTCCAGGCAGGTGCTGCAATGGTGAGCCATAGCCTGGAGCCAGCAGTCTCTACCAGCAGTTTCTTCCCAAGAAGATCTTTGTTGATTTTTTTAAAAGTCCACTCAGATTCTACACCCTGGGAAGTACTAGGGAACAAGCAGTGCAGCAGTGGCACCAGCTGCTTCATCAGCAGAGCCCTTACCACTTGCTCCTGAGTTCCTACTCAGTCAGCCACTCACATGCCCACTTACTGACACATATGAAAAATTTTCCATACACTCACTCACTCACACTGGGGCTTGCTTAGTCTGATCAGCTCTGCTGCCATCTTCCCCTCTCATCAATATGAATCTTATCAAAAGTGTTCCAGACAGTTAAGGAAGATGGAACTCTCCCTAAATCATTTCAAGAAACTAACATGACACTAACACCTAAGCCTGGCAAAGATTCCACAAGGAGAGATTTACACGCCAATCTCTTTGGTAAAAATGATGCAAAAATTCTTAATAAGATTCTGGCAAATCAGATGCAACTACACAACACAAGAATCATCTACTATGACCAGATGGACTTATTCCTGAGATACAGGGCCATTCAGCATTTGCAAGACTATAAACATAATTCAATACATTAATAGATGTAAAAACAAGAACCATATAATATAATTAGATGAAGTAAAAAGCATTCAGCAAAATTCAGCATCCCTTCTTGATGAAAATCCTTGAATTCCTATACATAGAAGGAACATTCCTCAAAACAGTAAGAGCCATCTATGACAAACCCACAGCCAATATTTTACTCAATGGGCAGACGTTGAAAGCATTCCCCCTAAGAATGGGAACAAAACAAAGATGCCCACTCTCACTCCTCCTGTTCAACATAGTGCTGAAAGTCTTTGCCAGAGAAATCAGGCAACAAAAGAAAATGAGTGGTATTCAAATAGGAAAAGAGAAAATTAAGCTATCCCTCTTTACGGATAATATAATTCTTTTTTTTTTTTTTGAATTGGTGTCTCACCCTGTCGCCCAGACTGGAGTGCAGTGGCCGCTTCCGGCCATCGCAGCCTCGACCTGCTGGGCTCCGGCGATCCTTCCGCCTCAGCCTTCCGAGTAGCCGGAACTACAGGCGTATGCTACCACGCTCGGCTAATTTTTTTGATTTATTGTAGAGATGAGGTTTCGCCTGCCCAGGCGGGTCTCGAACCCGCGGGCTCAGGCAATCCACTCACCTCAGCCTCCCAAGTCGCGGGATTACAGGCTGAGCCACTGAGCCCAGCTGGATAATATAATTCTATACCTTGAAAACCCAGAGGAGTCTCTCAGAAACCTCCTTGAATGGATAAACAGCTTTGATAAAATTTCAGGATACCAAATCAATGTGCAAAAGACAGTTGCATTTCTATACACCATCAAGAAGCAGGCAAACAACCAAATAAACATCACATTCCCATTCACAATAGCCATACACACAAAAATGCCTTGGCATCCACCTAACCAGAGAAGTGAACAACCTTTATAAAGAGAACTACAAGATACTGCTCAAAGAAATCAAAGATGACACAAATAAATGAACAAATATTCCTTGCTTGTGGCTTGGAAAAATCAATATTGTCAAGATTTCCATCATACCCAAGGTGATCTGGAGATTAAATGCAATCCCCATCAAATTACCAGCATCATTTTTCTCATACCTGGAAATGACAATACAGAAATTCATGTGAAAACAAAAAAGAGCATGAATAGACAAACCAATCTTCAGCAAAAGGAGCAAAGAAGGAGGTATCAACCAACACGTACTGTCTATAAACTTTATTACAAGGCAACAGTAAACAAAACAGCCAGGTATTGATTGGTACAATATTAGATGCATAGCCCAATGGAGCAGGACAGAAATTCTGGAAGCAAAAACATGATCTCTCAACCAAGCCACCAGAAAAATCACTGGGACAAGGAGACCATACATAGCAAATGGTGCTGGGATAACTGGCTAACCACACACAGAAAAACGAAAATGGACCACTATCTATTACCACATACAAAAATTAACTCAGAATGGATCAAAGACCTCAACATAAAACTTCAAACTATAAAAATCCTAGGAGAAAACATAGGAGACACACTTATGCACATTGGAGTAGGTAATGAATTCTGAATTCTTGACAAGTTCTTCAAAAGTGAATGCCACAAAAGCTAAGATAGGCAAGTGGAACTTCAAAAAATAGAAAAGCTTTTGCACAGAAAAAGAAACCAGCAAGAGAGTGAGGAGACAACACACAGAATGGGGGGAAAAATTGCTTATTATGTGTCTGGCAAAGGCCTAACATCCAGGATCTGCAAGGAACTCAAACATGTTGAAAGTTAAAAAAAAAAGAAGAAGAAAAAGTAACAAAGAAACAAAACAAAACAAAAAGTGGACAAAAGACATGAATAGACATTTTCAAAAGAGGACATACAAGCAGCCTACAGATACATGAAAATAGGCTAGTCCTTACTAATCATCAAGAAAATTCAAATTAAAACTACAGTGAGATACCACCTAACTGCAGTAAGGATGGCCATCATTAATAAATCAAAAAAGAACAGTTGCTGGCATGGGTGCAGAAAAAAGGATGATGGGAGCGTAAGCTAGTTCAATCTCTATGGAAAGCACCATGGCAATTCCTAAAAGAACTAAAAACAGACCTTCCATACCATCTATCAATTCATTTCTTGGGGATGTACCTGCAGGAACATAAATTGTTTTATAAAAAAAGACACCTGCACACGTATGTTTATAGCTGCACTATTCACAATAGCAGAAACATGGAACCGACCCTACTGTCCATTGAAATTAGACTGGATAAAGAAAATGTGGCACCAAAGCATAATGGAGTATTATGCAGCCGTAAAGAACAAAATCATGAACTTCATAGCAAATTGGAGTTGGAGACCATTGTACTTAGTGGTCTATCACAGAAACAAAGAACTGAATACCACATCTTCTCACTCATAAGTGGGGCCAAACATTAGTTACATTAGCACAAGGAAGGGATTGGCAGGCACTGGGTACTGCCAGGGAGCAATGGAGTAGAGGCATGTAACAATACAAAGGGTACTGGGTCCCAAACCAGGGGAAGTGATGGCTAGTGAGCATGCCACTGCACTCCAGTCTGGGCAACAGAGTGAGACTTCAACTAAAAACAAAACCAACAACAACAACAATAATTTTTGAATTGTTTGAGTTCCTAATATATTCTGGTTATAAATTGCTTGTTGAATGGATAGTTTGAAAATATCTTCTTCTTCTGTATTCTTTTTACTTTGCTCATTTTTTCATCTGTTTTGAAAAAACTTTTTAGATGGGTGTGACTCCATTTGTCTATTTTTGCTTTTGTTGCTTATCCTTTTGAGGTCTTACTCAAAAAATGTTTGCCCATACCAGTCCTTTAGTGTTTCCCCAAAGTTTTCTTTTTGTGGTTTCATAGTTGCAGGTCGTACATTTAAGTCTTCTATCCAGTTTGAAAGGTTTTTTATATAGCAAAAAATGGGAATCTATTTTTATTCTTCTGCATATGGTTATCCAGTTTCCTCAGGTCACTTATTAAAGAGACTATTGTTTTTCTGATGTATGCTCTTGGTGCCTTTGTTGAAAACTAGTCAACTGCAAGTGTGTGGATTTATTTTTCAGTTCTTCGTTCTGTTTCATTGATCTATGTGTCTGCTTTTATGCCAGTACCATGCTGTTTTAGTTACTATAGCTTTGTATATTGAAATCAGGCAGTGTGATGCCTTTAGTTTTGCTTTTGTTGCTCAGAATTCTTTATATATTTGGGGTATTTTAAAATTAAATTTGGGTTGTTTTAAATTACAATATTTGTGATAGTTTGTTACAGAAGTAATAAGAAACAAATGAATAAGTGCTTCTTAACCAGAAATGATTTTGACTCCCAGATGACATTTTCAATTTCTAGAGACATTTGTGATTATCACAACTTTGGGAATTCTATAGCATAAAATGGGCATAGTCCATGGATACCATCAGCATCCTACAATGCACAGGAAAGTCTAACAAAACATAAAATTATGCCCAAAATGTCAGAGTTCTGAGGTTTAGAAACCATATGCTAGACCAACAAGGCCAAGCTAATCAATAAGCTGGATACAGCCACATGACTAATCCCAGACAGGATAAGCAAAAGAACCATCCAACTAAACATAGCTCAGATTGGTGAGACATATTATCATCATCTGATAAAACAAATGGTATTATTTTTATATTGGAATAAATAACTGATACACACACCCAGCAAATTAATAAATGAAAAAATGAGTAGAATGAAGACACTTTCAAATTTTAAAAAAAGTGAGATTATCGACAAAAGACCTTTACTAATCAACTTCTTAAGTTTGAACAACTAATGTCAGAAGAAGAGCTTGAGATGCAGAATAGTGAGCAAATAAAATGATAAACAGATATGTGCATTCAAACAAGAGATGTTTTATAAATTGATAAAAATAATGTATAATGTCTGACATTAGAAAATAACAAAGGAAATAAGAGTCAAAAGTGGTCTGTGAATTAGGATGTAGATGTTTGGAGTTAAAGTGTTTTAAGTTCTTTGTACTATTGAGAAAGCGAGGAAAGATACATTTATCTTTTTAGATGTTTTGTTTTGCTTGTTTTTATGTTTCCTATATTTACAGATTGATTGAACTTTGTAACTATTTATTTAAATTTGTTACTATTACTGACAAAATTATTTTGGTAAAAATTCAAAGAAAATAAAAAATGTGGTTTATGAATTTTAAGTGGAAATGTATAAAAGGAAAAAAATGTAGACAAAATCTAAATTGTGATTGCGGAGTGCTCATACCTATAACTCCAGTGCTTTGGGAGAATAAAGCAGGAAAAGTGCTTAAATCCAGGAATTGGAGACTAGCCTAGGCAACATAATGAGATCTCATCTCTACAAAAAATTAAATAAATAGCCAGGCATGGTGATGCACACCTGTAGTCCCTGGTACTCTGGAGCCTGAGGCAGAAAGATTCCCTGAGCCCAGAAGTTGTAGACTGGTGAGCTGTGATGGTGCCACTGCTCTCCAGCTTGGGCAACAGAATAAGACCCTGACTGAAAACAATAACAACAACAACAATAAAATTCTAAGTTGATTTTTTTAATAAAAACAAGTATTTAGAAAAAGCAGGACAAATAAAAATAAAACTAAAATTACAGAAATAAGCCTCACAACAATAATGACCACTGCAATAAAAAATTTAGGTGCATTAAATTCATCAAGTAAATGAGAGCTTGTTAGACTGCATTGTAAAAACCAGAGATATAAAGGTGTTTACAAGACACAGATGTTAATTATAAAGATATAAATAGGATGCAAGTTAAAGGATAAAATAGATTTGCTAAGCAAATACTAACTAAAATAAAGCTAATATCAGACAAAAAATTATTAATGACAAGAAGAGTTACAACTAATAATAAAAATTTAATGATAAAATATAAAAACTCTAAGCTTGTGGTGATGGTTAGTTTTGTTTGTAAACTTTGCTGGGCTATTGTACCCAGATATTTGCTCAGACATCACTCTGGATGCTTTCCTGGCAGTGTTTTAGGATGAAATTAACATTTAAATTGGTGAACTTTGAGTAAGGCAGATTGTTCTCCCTGAGTAGAGTAGGCCTCATTCAATTAGTTGAAAGCTTGAATAGATCAAAAGACTGACCTCTCATGAGCAAGAAGGAGTCCTGCCAAAATACAACCTTGGTACTTGAACAACATTAGTTCTTCTCTGGTTCTTCAGTCTGATTATTTTCAGACTAGAACTGCAACGTTGACTTTTCCCTGGGTCTACAGCCTGCCAGCCTACTCTGTAGATTTTGGACTTAATAACCTCCATAATCACAAAAGTCAATTTCTTTCTTTTTTTGTGGAGTCTCACTCTGTCGCCCAGACTGGAGTGCAGTGGCACGCTACGGCCACCACAGCCTCGACCTGCTGGGCTCCAGCGATCCTTCCGCCTCAGCCTTCCAAGTAGCTGGAACTACAGGCATGTATTACCATGCCTGGGTAATTTTTTTTGATTTATTGTAGAGATGAGGTCTTGCCAAGTTGCCCGGGTGGGTCTCAAACCCACAGGCTCAGGGAACCCACTCGCCTCGGCCTCCCAAAGTGCTGGGATTACAGGCTGAACCACCGAGCCCAACCAAGTCAATGTCTTAAAATCTCTCTCTCATATATATGAAAATGATACCTATACACATATGTTTATTGTGGCATTATTCACAACAGCAAAAACATGGAACCAACTGTGCTGTCCATCGAAAGTGGACTGGATTTAAAAAATGTGGTACATACACGCAAAGGAATATTACAGTCACAAAAAAGGACAAAATTATTATGAAATTCACAGCAACTTAGATAGATTTAGAGTGTATAATACTCAGTGATCTACCACAGAAACGAAGAACTGAGTACTACATGTTCTCACTCATAAGCAGACACTGAACATTTATCATAATACTATAAGAAAGGAATTGGCACTAGTGGAAAACTGCCAAGGGAGGGAGGGATGAGGCACACTTCGTCAATAATGGTACCTGATCTCAAACCAGGAGAAGTGGGGACCAAAGTGATGCCCCAACTTTACCTATGGAATGACCATTTGTATACCTAATCCTGAATTGTACAATTCTTTAAAATAAAAATAAAAATAAACTAGTCAGACCGATGAAGGAAAATAAGAAAGGGCATATTTAAAGTGTTAGAAATAAAAAAGCATACATAACTGCAAAACTGCTAATAGACGAGATATTTAAAGACAATAGGAGCCATTGTGAAATATTTTTGCTAATAATTGAAAATCTAGTCAAATTAGATATATTTCTTTAAAAATATTGTATATGAAATTGACTCAAATAAAATAGAAAACTTGAAAACGCATGTACCTACCCCAAAGCAGAGTGTATATAAATATTTTCGGAAAGAAAATCCTAGATCAAATGACTTTACTAAAATATTCACTAATGTTCCTAAAATAGATTATGCTCTTTTAGTAATATTAATGTAGGCTATCTTAGAATAATTGTTCCAATGTTAATAACCAGAGAAGCATGACTCAGTGTGGATAACATAAGCTTAATAATTTTGAGACCTGGATCGCATAGGGAAAGGAAGCACATAGAAATAAACCCAATATTTTGTGACAATTTGTCCCTAAGACATTTGCCATTTCATAGTTGATAGTAGTCCAAAAGGCTATGAACTAAAAAAGAAGAAAAAAGCAAAAGTACAACTAAAAAACTGAAAAGTCAAATATAGCTCTTCACAATCTCCTGAACAGTGTTGAGGAGAAAAAATATTAAAGGTAAGACTGAACAAATAAGATGAGCCTGGGTAATAGGGTTGCCACATTAGCAAATAAAAGTACAGGATGCCTGGTTGAATTTCAGAAAAATGGTTTCTTTGTTTTCATTTTTTTTAGTATAGGCATACTTAAAATTATTCATTGTTAATCTAACATTTGGATTTAATTGGGTATTCTGCATTTTATGGGATAAACTTACTTGGTAAACATAGCAGACATTTCATTTGAAAATAAAAATAAAAGCTATATTTTAAGAATGAGGACAAATAAAAATACACTATCCCTAATAGATAATGAAATCAGGAAAATAAAAATTAATATAATAAGAAATGAAAATAACTATCTCATTAGTCACAAAAACATTACTGTATAGTGCAACTTATTTTTAAAACTCAGATAAACATTTAGAATGAATGGGATAATTTATTAAGGTCACTGGATATACATTAAAAATAAATAAACAGACACATAAATGTTTTAATGAGCATACAATCTTTAAAATGTATAATTTACAATGTTACCTAAAATCACTAGATTCCAAGTGTCACATATAACCAAAGATGTACAAGACAGCAACACTGAAAACTTAAAGACAATGCAGGGAGAAATTAAAGGAGATGTAAATAAGTGAAGAAATAGATTGTGCTCAAGAAATGGAAAATTTAATATTTTCCCCAAATCAACATATAGATCCAATACAATCCCAATCAAAGTTCTAGGGGTCTTCTAATGAAAAATAACAAGTGAATTCTAAACCTAATATTGAAATGAAAAGGGCCATAGTTAGCTAAGTAATTTAAAAAAGAGAAAAAGAAGGAGAAAAAGAAGGATGAGGAAGAAGAACAAGAGGAAGAAGAAAAGAAAAAGAAGGAAGAGGAGAAGTGGTGGAAGAGCAACAATAGCAAGAGACAAAAGTAAAAGTTGGCAAACCTACACTAAATATCAAGATTAATTATCAAAGTAAAGCATGGCATATAATAAGGATAGACAAATAAATCAATAGTAAGTTGCAGGATCCAGAACAACTCCACATTTTCCCTTATTCTATTTATCGGGTCTACAAACTTACTAGGTCTAATACCCCACTCCTTTACACCCACCACTCAATTATCAATAAACTTAGGAATAGCTATTCCTCTGTGAGCCGGAGCAGTAATTATTGGCTTCCGCCACAAGACCAATGCATATTTAAATCTATGGCAAATGGGTCACTATAGAATCATGAAGAAAAGATTATCTCTTCAGATCATGACTTCAGCAAGATGGTGGGCTGGAAATCTCCAGGCCCTCACTCTCCCATGTAAGAATCAATGGAACAACAACATGAAGACCAAAGTAGCTTTGTAAAAATGCTAGGAGCTAATTAAGAAACTATAGCAAACAATAAAACCTTAAACCAAGAAAAGTAATACTCAAAAAGGTAGGAAATTTTATGGCAATTTTTGTTTGTCCTTTACCACACCTTCACAGATGTGGTAAAGCATGATCAGGAAGAAGTAGCTCAACTCTAGGTTTCTACTTTGCTTTTGTTTTTTTTTTTTAAGTGCAATTTATTTACAATATTCTGGCTGGTCTGATGGCTATTCAAGTGACTGGTTCCTGTTTCCCCTACATGGAGCACAGATGAGAATGTTGGCATATATTGGATATCAGGTTAGAAATCCGGAACAAGACACAGATGCCTCATTTTATTACTTCTATTCAATTTAGTAATGGAAGTCCTAACCAGGGCACTCAGGCCAGAAAAGGAGTAATGGCATTCAAATTATAAAGGAAGTAGTAAAATTATCTCTATTCAGAGATATGATTCTGTATGTAGAAAATTCTCAAGATTTATTTTTTTAAAAATTACTAGACTGAATAAGCAAGTTTAGCAAAGTTGTAGAATAAAAGTCAACACACCAGAAATCAGTTACATTTCTATATATTAACAACAACAATCTGAAGTAAACAATAAAACTATTCAGTTTAAAGTAACATCAGAAAAAACAAAATGCTTAGGAAAAACTTGACCTAGGTTGTGAAAAACTTGTACATTGAAAACTACAAAACCTCACATAAAGATATTAAAGAAGATATAAATAAATAGAAAGATACCTTATGTTCATAGATTGGAAGACTTAATATTGTTAAGATGTCAATATTATCCAAAGTTACCTACAAATACAATGCAATTCCTGTTGACTTTCCAATGAATTTTTTCTTATAAAAATAACTAAATTTATTCTAAAATGTATATAAAACATCAATTGACCCTGAATATCCAAATTGATCTTGAAAAACAATAACAAAGTAGAGTATTTCACACATCTGATTTTAAAATGTATCACAAAGCTGCAGTAATAAAAACAGTGTACTGGCATAAAGACAGATATGTAGAGTAATGGAATAGAATAGAGAGCCCAGAAATATACCTTCACCTATAAGGTCAAATAATTTTCAGCAAGGTACCAAGATAATTCAAATAGGAAAAGGATTGTCTTTTCAACAAATTGTGTTGGGAAAACTGAATATTCACATTCAAAAGAATACAGTTATACCTGTCACTTAATTGTATTAAAAGAACTCTCAAAATAGATCAAAGAACCAAACTTAAAAGTTAAATCTTTAAAACTTCTAGAGAAAATCTATATTCATTTGTAGGGATTCCTTAGTAAAATACTACAGACTAGTGGATTAAGCAACAACAATTTATTTTGTCAGAGTCTGGAGGCTAGAAGTCCAAGAACAAGATACCATCAGATTTGGTTTCTCCTGAGGCCCCTCTCTTAGATTGCAGATGACTAACTTTTTGCTGCATCCTGACATTGCCATTTTGTGTATAAGTACATCCCTGGTGTCTCTGTATGTCCTTATCTCCTCTTCTCATAAGGACACCAATTATAATGAATTAGGACCCATTCTTAAGGCTTCATTTTAACTTAATTATCTCTTTAAATGTTTTATCTCAAAATACAGTTACATTCTAAGGTACTGAGGGTAAGGGATTCAATATATTATTATAAATTTTGAGAGTAAAATTTTAGTCCATTACAATAATATAGGGAATATATTCATGGCATTAGATTTGGCAATGATTTCTTAGGTATGAAACCAAAAGCACAGGCAACAAAAGAAAACACTAGATAACTTATAATATATCACAATTAAATACCTCTATGTATTAAAGGACACAATCCACAAAATAACAAATAAACATGCCACCCAATAAGAGCTAGTATTTATAAGTCATATATCTGTTGAGATGTTAACATTCAGAATATATAAAGAATTTTACAACTCAATAAGAACAAAAAGTCCACAAACAACCCAAATAAAAAGTAAGCAAAACACTTGATTAGATATTTATTAAAGGAGGATATGCAAATAGCCAATAAGCATATAAAAGAAGCCCAGCATCACTAATCATTAAAGAAAAACATGAAAAACACAATGAGATACCACATTATACCCATTAGCATGGTCATTATCAGAAAAACAAAATAACAAGAGTAGGCAAAGATGTACAGAAATTGAAATTTATGGGCACTAATAGTAAGAATATAAAATGATGCAATTGCTAAAAAAAAAAGCCTTTACAGTGGCTCCTCAAACAGTTAAACATAGAGTAACCATATGATCTAGCAATTCTTCTTGTAGCCACGAAGTAATTACTTACTCCGATGTCCAGAAGTATTTTCTCTAAGTTGTCTTCTAAGATTTTTATAATCTGAGGCTTCACATTTAAGTTCTTGTTTCAATTTGAGTTAATTTTTGTATATGGTGATATGTAGGTGTCAAGAGTCCTTCTTTTGCATGTGGTTAGCCAGTTTCACCAGCACCATTTGCCAAATATAGGTTCCTTTTCCCAATGTTTGTTGCCATTGGCTTTGTCAAAGATGAGTTAGATGAAGGTCCGTGGTTTAATTCTGGATTCTCTCTCTTCTTCCATTTGTCTATGTGTCTATTTCTCTAAGAGTACCATGCTGTCTTGGCTACTGTAGCCTTGTAGTAAAGTTTAAAATCTAGAAGTTTGATGCCTCCATCTTTGTTTCTGTGTCTGAGGATTGCTTTAGCTATTTGGGATTTTTTTGCTTCCATGTGAATTTCTGTATTGTCTTTTCTAGGTCTGTGGAAAATGATGCTAGCATTTTGATAGGAATTATTTTGAATCTATAGATTGTCTTGGGTAGAATAGACATCTTGATGATATTTATTGTTCCAATCCATGAGCGTGGGATATTTTTGAATTTGTTATTGTCATCCTTGATTTCTTTGAGCACTGTTTTGAGGTTCTCATTGTAAAGATCTATCAACACTTTGGTTATGTGAATGCTGAAGTATTTTATTGTATTTTTGTGGCTATTGTGGGATTATGTGTGTGTGTGTGTGTGTGTGTGTGTGTGCGTTTAAATTTGGTTCTCAGCCTGCTTGTTGCTGGTGTATAGAGATGCACTGTTTTTTATGCATTGATTTTGTATTCTGAGACTTTATCAAAGTAATTTATCAGAGTTAGAATGTTTTTGGCAGACTCTTCATGATTGTCTAGGTATAGAATCATATCATCTGCAATGGGGGATAACTTAGTTTCCTCTTTTTCCTTGTAGATAACCCCTGATTTTCCTCTTCTTCCTGATTTCTCTGGCTAGGACTTCCAGTATTATGTTGAATATAAGGGTTCAAAAAATATTCAAGCTTGTCTTGTTCTTAGGAAGAATGCTTCCAGCTCCTGTCCATTAAATGTGATGGTGGCTGCAGGTTTTTCATAGAGCTCTCCTATTATTTTGAGGAATGCTCCTTCAATGCCTAAGTGTTTAAGGATTTTTATCAAGGAGGGATGCTGGACTTTATCAAAGGGCTTTTGTGCATCAAATGAGATTATCATGTGGTTTTTGGTTTTACACCTGTTTATGTGATGTATTACATTTATATACTTACATATGTTGAACAAGCCTTGCATCCCAGGAATGAACTCTACCAACTGGTGAAGGATAATCCTTGAAATATGTTGTTGGATACAATTTGGTAGAATCTTATTGAGATGTTTTGCATTTATGTTCATCAGGGAAATTGGTCTATACTTTTCTTTCCTTCTTGTATCTTTGCCATATTGGGGTATCAGGATGATATTGGCTTCATATAATGAGCTTTGAAGATTTCCTTTTCAATTGTCTGAAATACTGTCAATAAAATTGGTATCAGCTCTTCCTTGTATGTCTTACAGAATTTAACTGAGAAGCCATTTGGGTAAGAACTTTTTTTGCCATGGAGGTTTCTTAAAACTGAGTCAACGACTTGAATTTTTTCTTTCTTTCTTTTTTAGTAAAAACAGCAAAAGAAGAGTTTTTAATTTTTTTTTTTTTTTTTTGAAGATGTGAGGTGCAATTCAGGGTTGTTTTATTGGTCTGTATAGAGTTTCAATTTTTTCTTGTCTTTTGAGAAGGTTCTGTGATGCCAATAATTCTCCTTTAAAAGAACTAGATTTTTGTTTCATTGAACTGTTCTGAGTTTTGGATTCTATTTCATTCAATTGTGACTTTATTTTAATAATTTTAATTCTTATACTAGTTCTATGATTAGATTGCTCTTGATATTTTCAGCTCTCTTAGGTGTCACATTAGTCTGTTTACTTGAGATTTTTGTATTTTTTTTTTATATGTGCATGCAGTGCTATACACTTTCCTCTTAGCATCAAATTTATGGTGTCCAAGAGGTTTTCATGTGTTTTTTCTTTGTTTTCATTTGTTTTCAGAATTGTTTTTATTTCTGTCTTAATTTTTGTGTCAACCACTAAGTAATTCAGAAGCATGCTTTTCAATTTTCATGTATTTGTGTGTCTGGGGGCGGGGGGCGGTTCCTGTTGGTGATAGTATATATTTTTATTTCACTGTGGTCTGAGAAGATGCTTCATATAATTTTGACCTTCTGAAATTTGTCTATACTTGATTGATGTCTGCAAATGTGGTCAATCTTGGACTATGTTTCATGTGCTGATGAAAAAATGTATATTATTTGACTGCTGGGTAAAACGTTCTATAGATGTATATTAGGCCCAATTGGTTGAGTGTTAAGGTTTCAGATTTCTTCGTTAGTTTTTTGCCTTAATAATCGGTCTAAGGCAGTTAACAGAGAATTAAAGTGTTTAACTATAATTGTATGACTGTCTATGTTTCCTCTTAGTTTAATTAGCAATTGTTTTATAAATCTGGCTGCTCCTACATTGGGTGTATATATATTCAAGATGGATAGTCTTTGCTAGTGAATTGAACCTTTTATCATTATGTAATGTCCTTCAAAATCTTTTAAAATTTTTATTTTTTTCCCTCTTTTAATTTTTATTTAAAATTTTGGGGTACAATTCAGGGCTAGGTATACAAATATCCATCATGCAAGTAGCCTCATCGATGAAGTGTGCCCCCCCTTCCCAAGGCAGATACTGACTACGGTTAATCCCACCTCACCATCCCCCAACCCCCCTCCTCACAGTTTCCCACCACTTTCAATTCTTTTTTTATAGTAACATGGTAGTGGTTCAAGGTCCACTTACAAGTGAGAAAATGTGATACTCAGCTCTTTGTTTCTGTGAGAGATCACTCAGTATTATAAGCTCTAATTCCATCCAGGGTGCTGTGAAGTTCATGATTTTGTTCTTCTTTATGGCTACATAGTATTCCATTTTGTATATGTACCACATTTTTTTATCCAGTCCTCTTTTGATGAACAGAACAGTTGGTTCCATGTTTTTGATATTGTGAACAATGCTACAATAAACATATGTGTGCCGGTATCATTTCTATAGAGTGACCTGAGTTCTTCTGTGTATATTCCCAGTAGGGGGTTTGTGGGGTCATGTGGAAGATCAATTTTTAGAACTTTTAGGACTCACCACACTGATTTCCACAGAGGCTAAATTAGTTTGCACTACCACTAACAGTGTA
Organism: Tarsius wallacei; assembly: GCA_963574415.1. Lineage (NCBI taxonomy): Eukaryota > Metazoa > Chordata > Mammalia > Primates > Tarsiidae > Tarsius > Tarsius wallacei. The sequence continues at coordinate 15,518 of CAUYQG010032788.1, forward strand.
GAAGTGTTCCCTTTTTGCCACATCCTCTCCATCATCTGTTATTTTTTGAGTTACTGATGATAGCCATTCTGACTGGAGTTAGGTGGTATCTCAGTGTAGTTTTAATTTGCATTTCCTTGATGACTAGTGAGGCTGAATATATTTTCATATATCTGTTGGTTGCTCTTATCTCTTCTTTTGAGAAGTGTCTATTCATATCTTTAGCCACTTTGTAATTGGCCTTTTTATTTTCTTTTCAGCACGTTTGATCCTTGCAGATCCTTGATGTTAGGTCTTTGTCAGACATGGAGTTGGCAAATATATTTTCCCAGTCTGTGAGCTGTCTCCCTGCTCTCTTGATGGTTTCTTTGGCTTTACAGAAGCTTGTCAGTTAGATGAGGTCCCATTTGTCTATCTTATCTCTTATGGCATGGACACTTAGGATTTTGATCAGGAATCGGTTGCCAATTCCAACTTCCATAAAACTGTCTCCTGCATTTTCTAAGGTTCTTACAGTTTGAGGTTTTACATTTAGGTCTGTGATCTATTTAGTGTTAATTTTTGTATATGGAGATAGGTGGAAGTCCTGTTTCAATCTTGTGCATGTGGTTAGCCAGTTTTCCTAGCAGCATTTACTGAATAGGTTTTCCTCTCCCCAGTAGTGGGTGGTGGAGGCTTTGTCGAGGAAGAGTTAGTTGAGAAATTGAGGTTGTGCTTCTGGAATCTCAATTCTATTCCATTGGTCTATATGCCTGTTTTTGCACCAATACCAGGCTGTTTTGGTTATTGTAGCTTTATCATATAGTTTAAAAGTCTGGGAGTGTGATACCTCCTGCTTTGTTTTTTTGTTTTTGTTTTTGCTTTTTGCTGAGGATTGTTTTGGCTACTCTTGGTCGTTTATATTTCCATATGAATTCCTGTATTGTTGTTTCTAGGTCTGAGAATAATGTAGCTGGTAATTTATGGGTATTGCATGAAATCTGTAGATTGCCTTAGGTAAAATGGACATCGTAACAATGTTGATTCTTCCAATCCATGAGCATCGAATATTTTTTTGCTTGTTTGTGTAATCTTTGAGTTCTTTGAGCAGTGTTTTGTAGTTTTCATTGTAAAGGTCTTTTATGTCTCTGGTTAGGAAGATGCCAAGGTATTTCATTTTTTGTGTGGCTATTGTAAATGGAATTGTGCTTTTTATTTGGGTTTCTGTTTGTTTATTGTTGGTGTGTAGAAATGCAGCTGTCTTTTGTGCATTTATTTTATACCCTGAGACTTTGCCAAAGTCCTTTATCAATGCTGGGATGTTTTTGGCAGATTCTCTTGGGTTTCCAAGGAATACAATCATGTCATCTGCAAAGAGAGATAGCTTGACTTCCTCTTTGGATACACCTGATTGCCTCTCTTCTCTGATTGCTCTAGCTAAGTCTTCCAAAATATGTTGAACAGGAGAGTGGGCATCCTTGTATTGTTCCAGTTTTCAGGGGAAATGGTTCCAATTTTTGTCTCTTTAGGAATACTCCTAAAGAGTATGCTGGCTGTGTGTTTCTTATAGATGGCTTTTACTATTTTGAGGTATGTTCCATTTATGCTAGATGTTCGAGGGTTTTTTTCAAGAAGGAGTGCTGGATTTTATCAAAAGCTTTTTCTGCATCTAATGATCTAATCATGTGGTTTTTGTTTTTATGTCTATTGATGTATTTAATTACATTTATGGCTTTGTGAATGTTGAAGCAGCCTTGCATCCTGGGGATGAAGCCTACTTGGTCATGGTAGATAATTTTTGAGATGTTTTGTTGAATCCAGCTTGCTAGGATCTTGTTGAGAATTTTAGCATCTATGTTCATCAAAGATATTGACTTGTAGTTCTCTTTCTTTGTTGGGTCTTTACCTGGCTTGGATATCAGTGTGATGTTAGCTTCACAAAATGATTTGGGAACAGTTCCATCTTTCTCAATCACCTGGAATACTTTCAATAGGATTGGTATCAGTTCTTCCTTGTATGTTTTGTAGAATTCTGCTGGAAAGTCATCTGGTTCAGGACTTTTTTTTTTTTGTAGGTAGTTTTCTTATGACATAATCAATTTCCTTGATTGCTATTTCTCCATTTATGGTCTCAGTTTCTTCTTGTTTCAACCTAGGGAGGTTGTGTGATGTCAGAAAGTTCTCCATTTCCTTTAGGTTTTCAAGTTTGGTTCCATACAATAGTACATAGTAGTCTCTGATAACCTTTTGTGTTTCTTCAGGGTCAATTGTGACCTCATCTTTTGTGTTTCTGATTGAGTATATTTGGGCTTTCTCTCTCTTTTTCTTGGTCAGTCTGGCTAGGGGACCATCTATCTTGTTTATCCTTTCAAAGAACCAGTTTTTTGTTTTGTTGATTTTTTGTATTATCTTATTGTCTTCTGTGTCCTGGATTTGGACTTTGTTTTGGTGATGTGAATTCTTCTGCTGAAGTTAGGGTTTTGGTAGTCTTGGATTTCCAGTTTTCTTAGGTTACTTGTTAGGCTGTTAACTTGTGATCTTTCCATTTTCTTCATGTGTGTTTGTAAAGATGTGAATTCCCCTCTTACTACTGATTTCATGGCATCCCAGAGTTTTTGGTAAGATGTTTCTTCATTTTTATTTGTTTTCAGGTATCTGTTAATCTCTGTTTTGATTTCATCATTGACTCAGGAGTTGCTTAGCATCATACTGTTTAGTATCCACATCTTTGTGGGATTTGAGTGAACTTTGTTGGTGTTGATATTTATTTTTATTCCACTATGGTCCGAGAAGGTGCATGGCAGTATTCCAATCTTATGAAATTTGTTTATGTTTGATTTATTGCCAATGATGTGATCGATCTTGGAGTATGTTCCATGTGGTGATGAGTAGAATGTGTATTCTGTGGTCGTTTGGTGGAGTGTTCTGTAGGTATCAATGAAGTCCATTTGTTCAAGAGTCTCAATGAGGTTCTGAATCTCCTTGCTAATTTTTTGTCTTGATGATCTGTCTAGGGTTGTGAGTGGGCTATTAAAGCCCCCAGCTATGATAGTGTTGGAGTCAATCTCTTTTTTAAGTTTGCCTAGAAGCTGCTTTATTAATGTTGGTGCTCCTATGTAAGGTGCATATATGTTTAGGATGGATATATCTAGTTGATGGATTGAACCTTTTATCATTATGTCATTATCTTCTGTATCTTTTTAAATTTTTGATAGCTTAAAGGGTATTTTGTCTCAGATTAAGATTGCAACTCCAGCTTTCTTTTGTGTTTCATTTGCCTGAAATTTTGCTTCCAAATCTCTTACTTTAAGTCTGTGAGTGTCTTTTCTGGTGAGATTAGTCACTGGAAGACAATATATTGTTGCCTCATGATATTTTATCCATTTTGCCATTCTGGGTTTTTTCAGTGATACATTTAGTCCATTCACATTCAGATTAATTATTGAAAAGTGAGGGTTTATCTTTGTCATGAGTTTCTTATAGAGTTGTTTTTGTACTTGTTTTTTGTTGTCTTTCTTTTGGTTTTCTGAGTTAGTTCCTGTGTGTTTTCAATCTTTTTCCTGTACTCTTATGAAGAACTTTGTTGTTCTTTCTCCCTTTTCTTCTGTATTTAATACTTTCTTAAGAGTTTCTTGTAGGGATGGTCTAAAGGCAGCGTAAGTTCTTATGGGTTGGATTTC
>CAUYQG010032789.1:0-24773 GCA_963574415.1 Tarsius wallacei
GGCACAAACATTGGTGTGGACAATATCCTGGACCTGTTGTAGAGACTGGAAATAATTTAATAAAGATTGATTAGTGATTTTTTTAAGAATGGGATCCCACAACTGGAGTAACAGAGAAGGGGCTTTCCCAAACATGATTTCATATGGAGTAAACCCAGCCTTATATGGGGTGCTTCTGGCCCCGAGAAGGGCCAGAGTCAAAAGGCTTATCCATTTTTCACTGGTCTCTATTATTAATTTAGTTAAAGTACTTTTTGAAGTTCGATTTATGCGTTCAACCTGTCCAGAGTTTTGTGGTTGGTAAGCACAATGTAATTTCCAATCAATGTTTAGTGCTTTACTAACCAGCTGAACTATGGACAGAGTAAAGGCAGGACCTTTATAAGAGCCAATAGAGAGGGGGAGCCCAAACCTAGGAAATATTTCACTTAACAAATACCTGGCAACTGTAAGTGTGGTTTTATTTTTTGTGGCAAAGTCTTCTACCCATCCAGAAAACATACCCACAAACACTAGTAGATAGTTGTACCCCACATGAGGGGGGTTTATTTCAGTAAAGTCTATTTCCCATTTCTCACCAGGGCTCAAGCCATGAGTCCTGATTCCTTTTGGAGGCTTTGGTCCTCCTTTTGGGTTGACGTGGGCCCATGCAGGACACATTTCGGTGGCTAAGGCAGTTCAACTTTTTAAAGTGTTAATATGATAAAAACAATTTAACAGCTCAACCATTCTGGTACCTCCCAAGTGGGTGGTGGAATGAAGCTGTTTTATCAATGTATGTGCGAGGGCTACAGGCTTTTAACCCTCCAGTCGTCAGATCTTTTGTGAGCTCCTGCCAGGTCTGCTTCTTTTTCTTCTCTTTGGGTATAGTTGGGCTGCTGTGGGAGAGAAGGAACTGGAAAACTTTTAGTTAGTAGGATAGTCAGGGACTCAACTGGAAGTTGTGCTGCCTTTCTGGCTGCTTGATCTGCCAGCCAATTTCTGGGTTGCTTCCGGAGTGTCCGGTTTTTGGTGTTCCCTGCAGTGAATGACAGCTAACTCTGGGGAACTCTAAAAGGGCTAAGATTTCTTCCTTGTTTTTTATAGTCTTACCTGCCTCAGTAAGAAGTCCTCATTCCTTGTAGATCTTGGCATGGACATAGAGAGTAGCAAAAGCATACCGGTTGTTGGTGAAGATGTTTACCGATTTTCCTGTTCCCCAGCATGAGACCTGGGTTAAAGCAATTAACTCAGCCTTTGGATTCGCTGTACCATTGGGCAGAGACTGTGACCAGATTAAATCACAAGCCATGGTTACTGGTGTACCAGCCTTGCAGACTCCCCCTATTACCAGACTGCTGCCATCTGTGAACAAGTCAACATCAGCCTGGGTTAAGGGAGTGTCCCAAAGATTGGGGCAGCTGGCCTGAGAGATGTCCAATATGTCCTCACAGTTATGAATTGGCATTTCTGGATTATCACTGGGCTGCAGAGTAGCCAGATTGAGGCATTGAGTAGGAGAGAAATTTAGTCTAGGCTGGTCAAGTAAAAGGCTTTGATACTGGGTGATGCGGGCATTTGACATCCATTGGCCAGAGGCTCTTTGGAGCAGATTTTCAACAGCACAAGAAACAGTTAAGGTCAGGTTTTGGCTGAAGGTTAATTTATCTGCTTCCTTAACTAGTATGGCCATGGCTGCAATGGCCCCAAAGGCAAGAGGGTCAGCCAGAGGCCACTGGGTCCAGTCTTTTTGACAAGTAAGCCACCATTTGCCTCCATGGTCTTAGGGTCTGAGTGAGAACCCCTTTTGCAATTCCCCGCTGTTCATGAATGAACAAGTGAAAAGGCTTGGTGACATCTGACAGGGCTAAAACCAGGGCTTGGGTAAGAGCAGTTTTTGACTGCTGGAACAGTAGCATTCCATTCCAGAGACTAGTCCCCTGCAGTAGCAGTGCATAGAGGCCTGGCAATTTCAGCAAACACTGGAATCCATAAACGGCAATGCCCCACTGCCCCCAGGAATTCTCGTACCTGTTTCTTCATTGTTGGCATGGGAATTCAGAGGATGACTTCTTTACAGGCCAAGGTTAGGGTTTACTTACCCTTTTTTAGCTTGTATCCCAGGTAGGAGTCTTCAGTGGAGTAAAGTTGTACCTTTTTAGCTGACATACAGTAGCCCAGGTCTTGAAGGAGCTGTAACAGAGCCTTAGTACCTCTTAAACAAGTGTCCAAATCTGCTGCTGTGAGCAAGAGGTCATCTACATATTGAAGCAGAGTACACTCAGGGTTCTGGGCATGAAAACCTGATAAATCCTGTTGTAAAGCTTCCCTGAAAAGAGTCAGGGAGTTCTTGAACCCCTGTGGCAGCTGGGTCCAAGTTAGCAGACTGGCACCCCCCGAGTCAGGATCTGTCCATTCAAAAGCAAAGATGGGTTGACTGACCAGAGACAGGAGAATAGAGGAAAAAGCATCCTTTAAATCCAGCACAGTGTACACTTGATGTTGAGGGGAAAGAAAGCTCAGCGGTATGTACAGGTTGGGAACAGTAGGATGGACATTTTTAACCCATTTATTAACTTTCCTTAAGTCCTGGACTGGTCAATAATCAGAAATTCCTGGCTTTTTAACCAGTAGGAATGGAGTGTTCCAGGTGGACTGACAAGGTGTCAGAATGTTAGCTGCTAAAAGACTTTTAATGTGAGGAGCTATTCCTTTGTGGGCTGTAAACTCATGGGATATTGATGAAGATGAACAGGAGTGGCTGAGGCCAACAAGCTTACCACAACTGGAGGGAGATGCTTCACCAATCCCATCAGGTTGGTCTCTATGCAGACTGAAGGAAATTCCTGCTGCAACTATACAAGCCAGCTTGACGAGACGTTCTCCATGGGAGAAGTGAAGAAATTAACAGTTATTCCTCAGAAAGTGAAAGAGTTAGTAACATCTGATAGGCATTGCCAGTAGGAACATACATTTTAGTTTCATCAGATGAAAACACAATAGTTGCTCTTAGTTTTCAGAGCAAATCTTGGCCCATGAGGTGGTATGAGCAGTCAGGGACTATTAGAAATGAATGAATAACCTGCTTTTGACCTAGATCAACCATCTGGTTGGAGGTGAACTTGCAGTTTGTGATTGTGTCAGATACCCCTTGAACAAAAATCTGCTTTTTGGACATAGGTTCTAATGGTGACTTTATGACTGACAGTTCTGCCCCAGTGTCCACTAAAAGTTGGACTGGGTAGCCCCCAATAGTGGTGGTTACTATGGACTCTTGAAGGCCTAAGGAAAAACAGCCCTGGCCTCCTCAGTTTGAGTTATTTTCAGTTTCACCAGTAGAGGGAAGAACCAGAACTGACTTAGAGTCCTCTGTCTTTGGGTGACAAGGGCAATCTTTTACCCAGTGGCACAGTTCTTTGCACTATGCACATTGATTTTTGGCTAGCCAGATGCATCCAGTTTCTTTTTGCTACTTTTTAGTTTCTCCCTTTGTTTTACATGCCAGCCTTGAATCAGGTTGGGAGGCCTGGATGGCAGTGACTAATATTTTTGTTTGCTACTTTGTTTCTCTGTCTGCTTTTTGGGCTTCCTGTTTCTGTTTCTCAGCATCACAGTTGTTATACACCTTTTGGGCTTCTTCAGGTAGCTGAGAAATGTTCATTCCTGCAAAACACTCAAGTTTCTGTAACTTCTTTCTGATGTCAGGGGCCACCTGAGCCACAATAGCCAAATTGATAGCCCAAGCATTCTCGGATGCTGAGAGGTCAAATGGGGTGTAGGTATGAAACATCCCGAAAATATTCAAGAAATGCTTCAGTGACTCCTTGGGGCTTTGAATAATCTCGGTAGTTTTAGAAAGATTAATAGGTTTCCGGGCTGCTACCTTTAAACCAGCCAATAGAGTCCAGTGATAAATGTCTAATGCCCCGGACCTCACCGAAGTGTTAGGGTCCCAATCTGGACTGGTGGAGGGCAAACTTCATTCAACATTTCCTGGTTTTCCTCTTCCATACCAGCACCTGAAGCCAGAACAAATTTTCTGGATTCTGCCCTGATACGTACACTTATGTGACTACATTCGTCTCTCAGTTCTGGCTGTGGGGGCCCCACCGCAGCCTGAGACTCTAATGTCCAGAGCTGCCAGCAGTGCTACATTGCAGGATCCTGCCAAGCTTGCTAGAATGCAGAATAGTATTCTCTTGTCTGCTCCTAGGTCTGGGGGAATGTCTGGGGCATTTCTGAGTGCCCTTTACTCTCATGGTCTCCTTGCCTCTCCCAAAATTAGAGTCAGGGCTCTCAGCTGGACCCCATCACACAGGATGCCTGAATACTTTCTCTTCCCTGGGATCTGAAGTGTTCTTTCATTTTCTGTTGAAAATTCTTGTTCTTTCTTGGATAGAAATTCACAATGTGAATCTTTACCCACTACTTTGCTTCTTACAAATGGGCAAGGCATGCCAGAAAAGCCATTCAAAAGAGGAAAACTCATCACCTCAGAAGAAGAAAATCATATGTTAAAAAAATGTATTGTCATTCTATTAATTTGATGTATTACAATGGTTGGTTTTGGTATGGTGATCCATTTTTGCAGTCTGAAAATAAATCTCACTTGTTCATAATATATAACCCCTTTAATGTGCTGATAATTCTATTTACTTGTATTTTGTCAAGGATATTTTATTAACATTAAACAGGGTAACTGGTCTGTAGTTTTTGTTTTGTTTTTTATTGTTTGGCTTGATACCCAAGTAATGATGGCCTCATAGAATGAGTTAGGATGTTTCCTCTTGTCTTCAATATTTGGAAGAGTTTGAGAAGGATTAGTGTTGTTTTTTAGCTATTTGACAGAATTCACCAGTGATGCCATATGGTTTAGGGCTATGGTTTTTTGAAATGTTAGTTTTATTCTTGTTGACATGCAATAATTGTACATATTTATGAAATAAAGTAGTCATAGTTTGCTATTTGTATCCAGTATGTAATGATCCAATCATGGCAGTTAGCATATCTATCACCTTAAACATTTATCATTTTGTTGTGTTGGGAACATTCAGAACTTTCTCTTCAGGCTTTTGGAAAATATACAAGTTATTTTTAACTACATTTACCCTACAGTACTACAAAACACTAAAGACTGTTTCTCCTGCCTAGTTGTAATTTTGTATCCATTGGCCACTCTCTCCCTATCCTACCCTTCCTCTATTCTTCCATTCTTTTATAACTACAATCCTTCTCTCTACTTCTTAGGGCTCAGATATTTTAGCTCACATATCATTGAAAACATGTGGTATTTATCTTTCCATGCCTGACTTATTTCATCAAACAGAATGTCCTCCAGGTTTTCCATGTTATTGCAAATATAAGGATTTCATTCTTTTGATGGCTGAATAGTATTCCATTGTATATATACTGCATTTTCTTGATCCAGTCACACACTGATGAACATTTAAGTTGATACCATATTTTAGCAATTGTGGATAGTGCTGCAGTAAACATGAGACACTGATATCTCTTCAAAATATTTACTTCTTTTCCTTTGGATAATACACAATAAGGGATTGCTGGATCATGTGTTTATTTTATTTTATTTTTTATTTTTAAGAAAACTCCATATCGTTTTCCATAATGGCTGTACTAATTTACACACCCATCAACAGTATATGAGTGATTATTTCTCTGCATTCTCATCAGTATTTGTTATTTTTTGTCTTTTTGATAACAGTCATTTAAAAAAGGGTAGATAATATCTAATTGTGGTTTTTATTTGTAGTTTCCTAATGATTAGTGATACTGAAGGGTTTTTGTTTGTTTGTTTGTTTTGTTTGAGTTGGAATCTTACTCTATTGTTCAGGCTGGAGTGCATTGGCACACTCATAGCCACCACAAACTTGACCTGCTGGGCTCAGGTAATCCTTCCATCTTAGCCTTCCAAGTAGCTGGAACCACAGGCATGTGCCAACACACATGGCTAACTTTTTGATTTACTGTAGGAGACGAGGGCTCATCAAGTTGCCCAAGCTGGCCTTGAACCTCTGGTCTCAGGCTATCCTCTTGCCTCTGACTCCCAAAGTGTTGGGATTACAGGCAAGAGCCACCATACACAGATGAGCATTTCTTAACATACCTGTTCGTCATTGGTATATCTTTTTCTGAGAAATGCCTATAGGTCTTTACCCATTTGAAAATCGTTTTGGTGTTTTTGTTGAGTTGCTTGAGTACTTTGTGAATTCTGGCTATTAATCTCTTGCTGGATTAATAACTTTTACAAATGTTCTTCCAGTCAGTGGGTTGCTGATTCATTCTGATTTTTTTTTCTGTCCAGACACTATGTAGCTTGATGTAAGCTAATTTGTCTATTTTTACGTTTGTTGTCTTTGCTTTAGAGGTCTTATCCATAAAATATTTGCTTAGACTAATGTCCTAAAGCACTTTCCTGGAATTTTTGTTTGTTTGTTTTGTTATTTTGAAGTTTTGAGTCTCACATTTAAGTCTTTAATTCATTTTACTTGACTTTTTATATGTGATAAGAATCAGGGGTCTAGTTTCATTCTTCTGCATATGGATATTCTGTTTTCCCAGCACCATTGATTGAAGAGGGTGTTGTTTCCACAATGTATGTTCTTGTAGCCTTAGTTGAAAATCAGTTTGCTGTAAACACATGGATTTATTTCTGGGTTCCCCATTATTATCCATTGGTCTGTGTGTCTTTTTTTTTATATATAACAATACCATGCTGTCTTGATTACTATAGATTTGTAGTACATTTCAAAGTCTGGTAGTGTGATACCTTCAAATTTGTTTGTTTTGTTTTTTGCTCAGTATTGTTTTGGCTATTCAGCTTGGACAGGTTATCTAGACAGAAAACCAACAAAGAAACATCAGACTTAAACTGAGCTATAGACAAAATGTACATAATGGATATTTACATAACAACAGTTACACAGCCAATCCTGGGACCAGGCTCGAGACTGCTGGGTTGTCATGTTCAACCACTGGTGTGGGCCTAGTGGAATGAAGATGCGACAGCAGTGCTAGAGAAGTGCAGTGGCTACTAGTCCCCAGAAGAGAGTGCACTCAAGTTGGTTCTGGTTTCATGATGGCACTGTGCTGCAGGAATTTGGTTCACAAGGGGTACATGGGGGTAGGGTGGGAAGTGCACATTTTGCCCTCCTAATGTGGGCCAATACAGCTATATGAATTCCCAGCAGCTCTTCAAATTGGGAGACTGTGGGATTCTCCTGTTACTCTCAGTGTTTGCAGTGACCATGAAGACAGGTGGGAATCTTCTGCTTACATTTTTCCCACAGGAGAATTTCCCTCCTGACTTCAGGAAGATTCAATCCAGGTAAGGAAAATGGGACTACAGAGACCAGGTGACTCCATGCTGTCCTCCAGGAATTCTTATTACCACACATGCATCTCCATTCCCCTGCTGCACATCAGCCCTCTCCCTTGTACATTCCAGTCAAATCTTAGCTGTTTATTTCCTTGGTTTCATTGTGGGGAGGAAATATGACCAGCATCTTTGGTTAGCCATCTTGCTCCCAAGGTTAGATGTTCTTTATGCTAGATTACTGTCTCCTTTTCAGATCTAGGTCGTGCCTTAAACCCAAGTTTGTGTTGGTTCTAGAAAACAATCAGAGCAATGTCTTTCCCCAATGGAAAAGGTACTAAGGGGAATATACCAGAAGTATGGGAAAGCTAACTAGAGGTTTGTGCCTGGGAGAACTTGTGGGACAAACCTCCTAAAGTGTGGTGTTGCTGAATTCCATTATGATTTGGTTTGTCCTTTGGCCAAATTACAGAGCAGTTTCCAGTGCTGGGGATGGTGTGTCTCTGGGTGTCCTCAAGAATATTTCTCATTTTAGACACTTTCAGTGCTGTCCAAGACTGAAGGCAGGGTCATGTCTAATGCTAGGTAATCCAAGACTGTGGGGAAGCTGGTTATCCATTTCAATCTCACGTTTCCTCACGTAGAAAGGGTGGGTTGCAGACAAATTTTCTATGTGCTTTGTGATGGAAAAAATGGGGGGAGAGATGTCATGGATGTGGAAGTCTGGTTCTTTTACCAACTGCTGAGACTTTTTTTTTTTAGCTTTTCTGTAGTCTCAGGAATAGTCTTATCTTCATATGTGAATTCTGGAATATTACTGATGATAATTTCAGTGCTATGTATGTATTTGCTTTTTGTTTTCTGTGGGGCAGGGGCCATGCCATCTTGCATCTATGCTGACACTTTGGAACTGGAGATCCATTTTCTTGCTTTCATTTGAAGACAAGCTCCGATATCTTTCTTTTTTTAGTGAAGTAGTGCTGAGAGAGGGTTTCTTTCTTTCATGCCAAATTAAGTTTCAAAATAAATGAGGTAAACTATGTTTCATACTAAATTAGATAAATTAAGATATGTTTCTTGCTAAATTAGGTGAGTTACTTCTATGATTATTCTTCTGAATCGGAACCTACTAGATTTTTAAAAATTTATTTTATTTTACAGAAGTGGGATACAATCTTGATTGGGTGCTCAAGTGACGTATGTACAAGTGAGGCTTGGGTCTCCAATTGGTCCTCACTTCCCCTAATTTAGGATTGGGTACGCTTTGTGTTGTTATGTGCCCCCCACTACCTCCTTTCCCTGGCAGTATCCCGTGACAGTTGATCCCTCCCTTGTATTACTGTGACTAATGTTCATGTCCCACTTATGAGTGAGAACGTGGCATAGGGTTATTAGTTTCTGTGATAGATTGCTAAGAATAATTGCCTCCAATTCCATACAATTTGCTGAGAAGTCCATGATTTTGTTACTTTTTTAATTTAAAAATGTGGGGTACAATCAGGATTAGGTATATAAGTGGTCACCATATAGGTAAAGTTTTGGCCTCCTTTTGGTCCCCATTTTGCCTGGTTTGAGACCAGGTTCCCTTATTGATGATATATCCCCACCCCCAGCAGTTTCTGGCTACTGCCAATTCCTTTCCTATAGTATAATAGTAAGTGTTCAGGGTCTGCTTATGAGTAAGGACATGTGATGCGCAGTTATGTGTTTCTGTGATAGATCACTGAGTATTATAGACTCTAAGCCCATCCAAGTTGCTGTGAAATTCATAATTTTGTCCTCATTTAGGGTTGCATAATATTCCATCATGTATATGTACCACCTTTTTAAAAATCTAGTCCTGTTTTGATGGGCAGCATGGTTGGATCCAAGTTTTTGCTATTGTGAATAGTGCTGCAATAAACACGTGTGAACAGTTTGTCATATTTTAGAGTGATTTAAGTTCCTTCAGGTATATTCCCAGAAGGGAGATTCCTGGATCATAGGAAAGGTCAATTTCTAGTTCTTTTAGGAATTGCCAGCTTTTCATAGAGATTGAACAAGTTTGCACTCCCACCAACAGTGTAGAAGTGTTCTCTTTTCTCTGCATCCTCCACAGCATCTGTTGTTTTTTTCTTTTATTAATGATGCTCATTCTTAAAGGAGTTATGTGGTATCTCAATGTGGTTTTGATTTGCATTTCTCTCATGATTAGTGAAGTTGAGCATTTTTATATGTATCTGCTGGCTGCTTGTATGTCTACTTTTGAGAGGTGTCTATTCATGTATATTGTCCACTTTTTAATGGGGCTGTTTGCTTTTTTCCTTTTGGCACATTTAAGTTTCTATAGATCCTGGATGTTAGGCCTTTGTCAGATATGCAGTTGGCAAATATTTTTTCCCATTCTGTGGGCTGTCTCCTTGCTCTCTTGATGATTTCTTTTACTTTGAAGAAGCTTTTCAGTTTGATGAGGTCCCATGTGTCTATCTTATCTCTTATGACATGGACTTTTGGCGCTGTGATTAAGAATTGGTTGCCTATGTCAATTTCTGTAAGGTTGTCTCCTGTGTTTTCCAAAATTCTTAAAGTTTGAAGTTTCATATATAGGTTTTTGATCCATTTGGAGTTGATTTTTGTGTATAGTGATAGGTAGGCACCATGTTTCATTATTGTAGCCTTATAATAAAGTTTAAAGTCTGGAAATGTGATAACTCCAGCTTTGTTTCTTTTGCTAAGGATTGTTTTGGCTATTCGTGGTCATTTATGTTTCCACATGAGTTTCTGTATTTTTGTTTCCAGGACTGAGAAGAATGATGTTTGCAATTTAATGGGTATTGCGTTGAATCTTTAGATTGGCTTTGGTAGGATGGACATCTGAACAATGTTGATTCTTCCAATCCATGGAATATTTTTCCATTTGTTTGTGTCATCTTTGATTTCTTTGAGCAGTGCTTTGTAGTTTTCATTGTAAAGGTCTTTTATTTCTCTGATTAGAAAGATGCCAAGTTTTTTTTTTTTTTCTTTTTTTGGCTATTGTGAATGGGATTATGTTTTTTATTTGGTTCTCTGTTTGTTATTGTTGTTAAGAACACAACTGTTTTTTGCATGTTTACTTTGTACCCTAAGACTTTTCCAAAGTCCTTTATCAGGGTAAGGGGGTTTTGACAGATTATCTTGGATTTTCAAGTTATAGGATCATATCATCAGCAAAAGGGATGACTTGACTTCCTCTTGCCCTATTTGGATACCCCTGATACTCTTCTTTTCTCTGATTGTCCTAGGTAGAACTTCCAACAATATGTTGAACATCAGGAGGGGTGAGAGTGGGCAGCCTTGTCTTGTTTTGGTTTTCAAGAGAAATGTCTACAATTTCTGTCCATTTAGCAATATGTTACCTGTATCATAGATGGTTCTCACTATTTTTAGGCATGTTCCCTCTATGCCTAGGTGTTCAAGGGTTTTTAATCAAGAAAGGAAACTGTATTTTTCCAAGACTTTTTCTGCATCTAATAACGTGGTTTTTTTTTGTTTTGTTTTGTTTTGAGTTGAAGTCTCACTCTGTCACTCAGAGTGGAGTGCAGTGGCCACTCCCAGCCACTGCAGCCTTGACCTGCTGGGCTCTGGTGATCCTTCTGCCTCAGCCTTCCAAGTAACTGGAACTACAGGCACGCCCTCCCATGCCCAGCTAATTTTTGATTTATTGTAGAGATGAGATCTCGCCAAGTTGTCTGGGTGGTCTCAACCCCACGGGCTCAGGCAATCCGCTCATCTCAGCCTCCCAAAGCACTGAGATTACAGGCTGAGCCACCAAGCCTGGCTGAGGTTTTTGTTTTTATATCTGTTGATGTATTTAATTACATTTATGGTTTTGTGGATGTTTATCCAGTCCTGCATTCCAGGGATGAAGCCTACTTGGTCAAGGTTGATGATTTTTGAGATGTGCTGTTGGTTCTGATTAGCTAAAATCATGTTAAGAATTTTTGCATCTATGTTCAACAGGGATACTAGCCTATAGTTCTCTTTCTTGTTGGATCTTTACCCAATTTTGGTATCAGTGTGATGTTAACTTCATAAAATGATTTGGGGAGAGTTCTGTCTTTCTCAATTGCCTGGAATAATTTTAGTAGGATTGGTATTAGCTCCTCCTTGTATATTTTGTAGAATTCTGCTAGAAAGCTATCTGGTCCAGGGCTTTTATTTGTAGGTAATTTTCTTATGGCATAGTCAATTTCTGTGGTTGGTATTGATCTATTCAGGATCTTAATTTCTTCCTGTTTCAACCTAGGGAAGTTGTGTGATGTCAGGAAGTCTTCCATTTCATTTAAGTTATCAAGCTTGTTCCTATACAGGTGTGCATAGTAGTCTCCAACAATCTTCTGCATTTCTTTGGGGTCAGTTGTGACTTGATCTTTTGCATTTCTAATTGTGTTTATTTTTTGCTTTTTGTCTCCTTTTTTTGTCATTCTGGCTAGGGGTCCATCAGTCGTGTTTATTCTTTCAAAAACCAGCTTGGTTTTTTTTTTTTCATTGATATTTCTATGATATTTTTGTCTTCTATGCCCCACATTTGGTCTTTTACTTTGGTGATCTGGAGTCTTTTGGTGAAGTTAGAGTTTTGTTGGTCTTCCCTTTCCAGCTCCTTTTGGTTATTTGCTAGGCTGTTAACTTGTTTCTGTTTTCTCAATGTGTGTTCAGAGAGATATAAATCCCCCCCTCAGTACTGATTTCACGGTATCTTTGAGGTTTTGGTAAGATGTTTCTTTGTTTTCATTTATTTCCAGGAATATTTTAATATCTCTTTTCATTTCCATGTTGGCCGAGGAGTCGTTCAGCATCATGCTGTTTACTGTCCATGTCTTTGTGGGTTTTGGAAGAATTTTGTTGGTGGTATTACTTTATTCTACTGTGGTCTGAGGAAGTGCATGGCAGTATTTCAATTGTACAAAATTTGTTTATTCTTGATTTATAGCTGAGGATATGTTCGACCTTGGAGTATGTTTCATGTGGCAATGAATAGAATGTATTCTGTGGTTGCTGGGTGAAGTGTTCTGTTGTTAACTATTAAATCTATTTGGTTGAGTGTTAAGGTGAGGTTCTGGATCTCATTGTTGATTTTTTGCCTTGATGATCTATCTAGGATTGTTAGTGGGGTATTTAAGTCCCCACCTGTGATTGTGTTAGAGTCAATATCTTTTTTTTAGTTTACTTAGACGCTGATTTATTCAAGCTGGTACTCCTCTGTGGGTGCATATATGTTTAGGATGAATATTTCTTGTTGATGCCTCAAACCTTTTATTATTATGCAGTGTCCTTCCATATCTCTTAAAATTTTTGATAGCTTAAATGTTGTTTTGTCGGATATTAAGATCATGACTCCTGCCTTCTTCTGTGATCCATTCACCTCTAACTTTGAGTTTGTTTACATCCCCTAACTTTGAGTCTGTGGACATCCTTTGTGGAGAGATGAATTTCCTGGAGGCTGCAAATTACTGGGTCATGTGTTTCCATCCAGTTTTCCATTCTGTGTCTTTTCAGTGGTGCATTTAGTCCATTCACATTCAGGCTGATTATTGAGCTATGAGAGTTTGTCCCTGTCATAATGCTCTTATAAGGCTCATTTGTTTTCATTTAGCTTTTGTGTTCATATATGTGTGTGTCTTCATTTTTGCAGGTGTGTTGTATGTTCTGCTGAATCTGTTTGTGATCTTGTGAAATATATGGTCTTTCTTTGTTTCTTTTTCTTCTGTGCATAGCACCTTTTTTAAGTGTCTCCTGTAGAGCTGATCTGAAAGCAATATGTGCAATTAGGGATTGGATATCTGGGAAGGATTTTAATTCCCTATAACTGATGAAACAACTTGGCTGGGTAGGAAATTCTTGGTTGAAAATTTTTATCTTTTATAACATTTAAGACTGGAGTCTAATTCCTTCTGGCCTATAGTGATTCTGCAGATAAGTCTGCAACAATTCTGACTGGTCTCCCTGGTAGCTAGTCTGTCTTTTTTTTTTTTTTTTTTTGCTGCTTTTAGGTTTTTTTCTTGTATACCTATTTTGTGTAGGCAAATTACTATGTCTAGGGGTTGGTCTTCTTGTAGAGGCTCTCTGAATCTCTTGTGCTTGTATAGTCGTCTCTCTGGCCAGATAAGGGAAGTTTTCTTGAATGACCTCATGGAATATTTGTTCCAGGGTGTTTTCCATTTCTCTTTCTATTTCAGGTATCTTGATTAGACATAGGTTTGGTTTCTTGTTAAAACTGCACATCTCTTGGAGAGTTTCTTCTTTCTTCATAAGTTTTTTCTCATACTTTTAATAGAGTGGGTTAATTTCATGTTTTGATCTCCATCTCTAAGAGTCGTTCTTCTGCTTGGTCAGTTCTGCTTTCCATGCTTGTCAGTCTGTCATTAATTTCTTGGATGGAGTTCTTTATTTCTGTTATTTCTAAGTTTGATTTATTGAGTCTGCATAGCTCCATTGCAATCTCATTTAGTTTTAGCCCTTGCATTTCTTGATTTGTATTCATTCCATCTAATGATTCTCTGATCTTCATAAGTATCTTCTGGGTATTGTCATTCTGAGATAGCCATTGTTTGTGCCCCGGTAACTGTTCTTCCTAGTATTGACTCTTTGCTGGTATGCTGATGGCTACCAGCATTTTTTCATCATTTGTTCTTCATTTGTAGCAGTTCTATTATCTTTCTCTGTGTTCCCTTGTTCAGTATAAAATGGAGAAGCAGTCACTTCTGATAGTTGCTCTACCTTTTGTTCTTCCTTGAGCCAGGACTCCAGGTTTTTTCAATTATGCTTTAGGTCTGGGAGGTGGGGTGTTGTGTTGTCTCTTTACAATTTTGAGCAATTACTAGGGAGTGGGAGAGGGGCTGAAATAATTCAGAACCTATTGGCAGGTCATAATGTTTGCTAACTGGTGAACGGGCCAGCTGGGACTTGCTGTCTGTCTCTGCACAATATGACCTCACAGTGAGTAACTTGCATAACCCCTGAGACCAAGACAGGGTTTAAACAGGAAAAATAGAGGAAAGAAGGATAAAGAGATAAAAGGAAGAAAGAAAAAACAGAAAAAACAAAGAGAGATACATAGAAGGAGGAAAGCAACCAGCAAAAAAAAACACAACTAAATGAAACAATCAAACAAATTAATACAACCCGTCCAAAAAAGAAAACCATTGATAATGAGTTCTCAGTTTTAGTATGTCTCTTTGAGAGGGGAAACACCCTCTTGTGATGGTTCTGTGACTGCAGGTCTGTTACTACAGGTTCCTTATTCACTGTTGGAATGTAAGACGTTAGAATCTTTACACCTAGCTGCCTGCAATTGGTAGCCATCACACACCACTGTGAAGGAAAAGGATGAAATAAATTGACACAGTGTTTTCGGGATCTCATCCCCTTCCTTCTTCTCCCAGCATGATCATAGCTCCCAGGGCAACCAGTTCACGGTGGGAGAATGTGGCCTTCTGTCTCTGCCCTGCTATCCTGATCACTTTCACTTATTGCTAGGGATGGGGAGAGTCAGTTAATCAGTCACCAGCCTCCTTCTGGGTCAGTTCCACTGTTTGTGTCTATTACAAAAGCTAGCTCAGGGCAGAGCATGTATTGTCTGGGGTTCTGCATCTGAGTTACCCACCAGAGCTTGTTCACTGGAGGAAATGTTCTATGAGGTTGCAAAGAGCAGCCCCAACCCAAGGCAGAGATCAGCACCTAGTCTAAAGATGCACTCTTGCTGTTCCACAAAAGCTGTCCTGGAGCACTTCTCTGCTCAGACATTAGAGATTCTGCTTTGTTTCTCTGCCAGCTGCTGTTCCTGCCACAAATGGGGTTGATAGCTCCCTCTCCTGCAATTACTATGGACTCCAGATCTCAGGACCTGGAGGCAAGGTTCTGGAGTTCAGTTCAGGGTCAGGGTGGCCTCTCCCCACTGCTTCCTCAGGACTCTGCTTCAGGCTCCCTCACTGCATTCCTTCTGTGGCCCTCGCTGCCAGTGTTCACCCCAGCACTGTGGTAGTGGGGTTAGCAATCACTCCAGCAGTTATTCCTGAGAAAACTCTGCTGTTTCCTGCTCCTGCTTGCCTTGGAGTGGCACACCTGGACTATACCCTACAGGTTTCCCACTTCTGCTGCAAACATCTTGATTTTGTTCTTCTTTATGACTGCATACTATTCCATCATGTATATGCAAACATTTTCCTTACCCAGTCTGCTTTCAATGGGTAGTAGGGTTAGTTCTATGTTTTTGCCATTGTGAATAGTACAGCAATAAACATGTGTGTGCAGGTGTCTCTTTTTTTGTAGAATGATTTGTGTTTCGTTGGGTGTGTTCCCAGGAGTGAGATTGCTGGATTATCTGAAAGGTGAATTTCTAGTTTCTTTAGATATCACCACACTATTTTCAAATACAGGTTGGACTAGTTTGCACTCACATGAACAGTATAGGAGCATTCCCTTTTCTCCACACTCTTTCCACTGAATCTCTTGTTTCATCAATTTTCACCTTCCTGGAAACATACAACCTCCAATGATTGAACCAGAAAGAAATAGAAATGTTGAACATATCAATAACAAGTAATAAAACTCAACCAGTAATTTTAAAAGTATCAATAAATATTACCCAAGACTAGACGTATTCGTAGCTGAATTTTACCATATATACAAAGAAGAGGTAACACCAATCCTAATAAAACTATTCCAAAAAATTGAGGAGAGGGATTCCCCTTTAACTCAGTCTATAAAATCTTTATCAACTTGATACCAAAATCTGGCAAGGTCAACAACAAAAAAGGAAACTACAGGCCAATGTCCCTGAATATAGACACAAAAGTTCTCAACAAAATATTGTCAAATCCAATCCAACAACCCATCAAAAAAGACATACATCACATTCAAGTGGGTTTTATCCAAGGGATGCAAGGATGGCTCGACATACACAAATTAGTAATGTTATTTACCACATAAAGAGAATTAAAACAAAAACCACATGATCATCTCAATAGATACTGAAAAGCATTCAATAAAATCCAACATCCCTTTATGCTAAAAATCTTCAACAAACTAGGCAACCTAGAAACATACTTCAAACTAATAAGAGCCTATTTTACAGACCTACAGTTAGCATAATGAATAATGAAAAGTTGAAATCATTTCCCCGAAGAACTGGAAGAAGACAAAGATATCTACATTCACCATTTCTATTTGACATAGTACTGGAAGTTCTAGCCACTGTTGAGTATTCTGTGATATTCATTCTCTTCTACATATTGATTAGGAATATTGCATAACTAATAGGATGTTGAGCAAATGCTGAAATGTGATTTTGATGTTAGATGGATAAAAAACATTTGAGATTTCCATTGTGCCCTCTCTTTCTAGCTTTAATCACTCACTCTGGGAAAATACATGAGACCGTTCAATGAGCCCAGCAGAGAAGTTCATGTGTCAAGAAACTGAGGCCTCATGCTACTAGCTTTGTTACTCAGTCAGCTTGGAAGTTCATCCTCCAGCTCCAGTCAAGTGACAAAATGTGACAAAAGCCCTGATCAAAATCTTGACTGCAATGTCTTGAGCAAATCTGAGCCAGAATCATCTGCCAAGTTGCTTCCTATTTCCTGACTCACAGAAACTATGGCATCTCACATGTTTGTTGTGTTAAGTGGATAAGGTTGGAGGAATTTGGTGTGAATAGATAGCAAATACTTTAAGACAGGGAAGTGACAAAGTGGAAAAGCAGGAATTGGTGGATTAGGCCTTGATGTCTTCTATTAGTGACATGTGAGAGGAACACAGGGGACTCCCACCCTGTGCATGATTCCAGCAAATTGATATTGGATCTGATCTTTTCTTTGTAATGCATGCCTTTATTATCAATACCCCACAGGAATTCCACAATTTAGCATGCCTTTTAAGTGTCCATGAGTAAATCTACCATGACAAATCACCCACAGGGCATGAGCCTTTTCCAAGCTTTAATGTTTCAAAATTAAATTTCTCAATATTAGGGGCCCGATTCTCTATTATTTTTGCTGTGTACCCCTCAATCTTGAACAGAGGTGAAGACTCATGTGGACAACCCCTTCCCCATTCACCTAAACTGAAGTACGTGTGGTAATTTCTGCTCCTTAAATAAGAGATATATTTATTGTCTTAAGAAGAGGGTCACTCAAGATGAGAAAGACAGCAGATTAAATTTTATTGAGCTAGGGAGTGAACCTTTCATACTACATTTTAGAAGAGAAGCTCATCTTTTGATCTGCCTCACGAGAAGAGAAACAAGTACTTGGGTTTTTATGGAAAATGTCCATAATAGGAGGATAATGTAACACTACAGAGCCCTTCAGCGGATGTGGCATTGAAGATACTCCCCAAGCTAGGACAGCAAAGGAAGGCAAAGAAGAGAGAACCTAGGATGTCAGAACATCCTTTCACAAAGGCTTTGGTCAGTTTTCATATATGCATGTCAAGGGGACTAAGATAATCTGAAGAAGTAAATTTGTATCCTAGTTGGCAAAGCCTGGTGTCACCCCTGGGGACATCTTTACCTCTCTTATTCTCTGTCTCCTTCACCACAGTGGCCTTCCATGTTTCTCCTTTGTATCCCACATGCCTGGTACACTACTGTCTTGACCTAGTTTCTTCATAATATGTCTGGAATGAACAGAAACATTTTTCTGAGTATCATGAGAAGTAGTAGACTCATCTTTCAGGGTCTTGAGCTCTGGCTCATTTATCTACAGTGTTGGGGTCTCAGGGGCAACATCTTCTGTAGAGGAGAAGCAGCAACACGGACATATGCTGTGCCCCGATGACAAAACAATCCAGGAAGGAGCCCCAGACATGTGAGAGTCCCCAGCACTCCATACTATCTGAAGTCTCTGAATATTTGCACAGTGTGATACATATGCTTTACCTTTAATCAAGACTGAGGGGGGCACAACAGAATCTTCTGAGAACCCGGCATCATTTCTAGAAACATTGCCCTGTTACAGTCTCCTCATACTGCACAGTTGTCATATTTCCCATATTTATTTTCTCTAGTAATCCTTCTGCCTAAAAGTTGTTTATTAATATCAGTTACCTTGGGACACAATGGAGCATGGTCCATGGATATATTTCTGGAATGACAGTGATCAGGCTCTCAGGCCAACTTTCCTAAAATAGTTCTACACACACACAGACGTCTGGTCTGTGATCAAGAGTGGGTGCTATAGATCTGTCTCAGGGACTGCACAGTGGGGCTAACAACTGTGCCACCCACCAAGCTCCCCAGAGTTGAGCAGTGGAACATACATTCACTGAAGCAGACTCAGCAGCTGGGTCTTCCTTGGGCTTGACAGTGTTTCCTGCTCACAAGTCTGTGGAAAATCCCAGCAGCCGCTTCCTCCCTGGTGCCTCCCATGGTACCAACTTTGAGTCTCACCATCATCCTCTCTATAAAAAAAGCAAGCTCAGATTGCAGCTGCTTCTCAAGGTGGGATAGAGATCACTAGGAAGAAGCAAATTTGTGGTAATAGCCTCTCCTCTTTCAGGTCAGTGAAGGAGAAAAAAGCACCCCTGGGTGACAGAGTACAGCTTGGAGTGTCAGCATGGCTATGTCCACCATGGACTGTATATCTCTTTTCCTCATGCTTCTCTCTCACTACCCAGGTGAGGCCAACCTCAGGGAACCGGGGTAACCCCCAGATTACATTAGCCCATCTGCCTCAGACACCTAAATAGCTTATCTTTTAACTACCCTATCATCCATGAGTGTCTGTGTCTGTCTCTGTCTGTGCTGACTCTCCCTTTCTACAACACTGGAAGCATCTGCCACCCTCCCTTTCTACAACACCAGAAGCATCTGCCAGACTCACCAACAGCCTGAGCAGTGACATCAAAATTTTAAAAAAAGTATACTGGATATCAGCAGAAACCTAGTATCCCTCCCCTGTGTATCTTGAGCTACTTTTCAAACTCCAATAAGCACCAGGATTCTGGGGTCTCCAGCCACTTCTCTGGATTCAATGATACCTCTATTAACTCAAGGATTCTGCATATCTCTGGGCTGACTATTAATGTATGATATGGCTTGACAGCACTAATGCTTGAGCAGTGCTCCAGACCCACAAAGAAGTGAGACAAAAAAATCACCTTCCACAGTCCTGACCTGATGCATTTACCTCTGCTGGTTGGTCTGATGAAGTCTGGTTCAGAGGGTTATTTCTATAGTAAGATCTTCATCTAGAACACAATTTTCTTCAAATCAGTAGATATCAAGATTTTATAATCTTTTCTTCTGTTCAATGTTTAGACAGCTGATATATTCTTATCCTCTTCCTGTTTTCAGAGGCAAAATGGCTTCATTAGAGTAAAAATAACTTTCAGTGATGACACTCAAGAAGACAGAATGAGGTTGATTTTGACCATGCCCACCTCAGTCTAAGAGTGACTCAAAGATGAATGGTATTCTGTATGCTAGCAATGAGCCATTAAAAATATTAAAACAAAGCAGTAATATTTATAGTAGCACCAATATGAAATAGTCAAGGTAAAACTGAGATAATTGAAAGTCTTGTACAATGAAAAGTATTAAAAAATGGAAGATAAATGAAGGAAAAAATAGATATTCTTAGTTTGTAATGCAAACACTGAGGGAATTTAAGATATCAGTTTTTCCAAAATTGATCAATCTACTGTTGGTTTGTTACTCAGCCTGAAGGTATGTAGAGGGAAGGATAGAGGAGTGGACCAGATTTTCTCTTAAGGCTGAAAGAGCAAAGAACACAAGATTTCCCCCCCCAAAACACAAAACACTAAATCATCAACATTACAACAACAAGCAGTAGCAACAAAAAACCCATTGGAGAATGGGTATGACTTTTAGTATTTCACATTTCATTACTTAAAATCATGATTTTCCAAAGTGAGATTAAAGCAGATAAAGAAACAGGAAAGCAATGTCTCTACCCAAGGGGAAAAAAATCAATATCAAAAACCAACCACTCTAACTAAAAAAAATCATAAAAAACAGTTGATAGAAACTAACTCTAAAGAACACAGATGTTGGAAATACTAGACAAAAACTTTGAATCAGCTGTTTTAAGTATGCTAAAATAAATAAAGAAAACCATGTCAAAAAGCTTAAAGGGAAATATCAAAAGAATGTCTCATTAAATACAGAATACTAATAAAGCAATAAGGAATGATTGAATAAAACATAGATCAATTAATATTGTCTGAGGCATAGCAAGAAGTAAGAATGAAAAAAATGTGAAGTTCAGAAACCTTTGTAATATCAAGTGTACCCAAACTCACATAATGAAAGTTTCATAAGGATAGGAGTGAAGGAAAGTGACAAAAAAAGCATTTGAAAAAGTATAATAAAACCATTACTAATTGGATTTTTGAAAGGTTCAAAACACAAAAAACTTACACATACATGTCCGAGATGCTCAGTGAACCCTAACATAAACTGTTCAAAATTCAAATCTATAAGCCTGAGGAATGGATTATACAAGGATAAAATATAAATTATTAATATATGAATGCCTATAAGGCAAATAGGCAAAAAATAATGATACCAAGAGCATGTCAAAATTTCTGATTCCAGCCATGATGCAATAAAGAGCAACAGGTACTCACATTTTATTTTTTTTTAATTTTTATTATAAAGATGTGGGGTACAATTCAGGGGTAGGTATACAAACATTGATCATGCAGGTACCCTTGTTGATGAGGTATGCTCTTCCCTCCCTTAGCAGTCTCCAGCAACTGCACATCCCACCCACTCCATTCCCTGACAGTTTCCCATTACTGCCAATCTCTTTCTTTTTTTTTTTTTTTTTGAGTTGGAGTCTCACTCTGTCACCCAGATTGGAGTGCAGTGGCCGCTCATGGCCACCGCAGCCTCGACCTGCTGGGCTCCGGCGATCCTTCCGCCTCAACCTTCCGAGTAGCTGGAACTACAGGCACGCGCTACCATGCCCGGCTAATTTTTTGATGTACTGTAGAGATGAGGTCTTGCCAAGTTGCCCAGGCGGGTCTCGAACCCGCAGGCTCAGGCATTCCACTCACCTCAGCCTCCCAAGGCACGGTTCAATCGCTTTCTTATAGCTTTATAATTGTTCAAGGTTCTCTTATGAGTGAGAAAATATGAAACTCTCTTCTTTGTTTCTGTGATAAAACGCTGAGTATGATTGACTCCAAATTCATCCAGGTTGCTGCAGGGTACATATATTTGGCCTTCTTTATGGCTGCATAATATTCCATTGTATATATGTACCACATTTTTTTATCCAGTCCAGCTTCAACGGGCAACATGTTTGGTTCCATGTTTTTGCTATTGTGAACAGAGCTGCAATAAACATATGGGTGCAGGTACCTTTTTTGTAGAATAATTTGAGTTCCTCTGGGTATATTCCCAATATGAGAATTGTTGGGTCATATGGAAGGTCAATTTCTAGTTCTTTCATAAATTACTACACTGTTTCCCAAAGGGGTTGTACAAGTTTGCATTACCACCAGCAGTGTAGAAGCGTTCCTTTTTCTCCACATCCTCGCCAGCATCTGCTGTTGTTTGTTTTATTAATGATGGCCATTCTTACAGGGATTAGGTGGTATGTCAATGTGGTTTTGATTTGCATTTCTCTGATGATGAGTGAGGCTGAGCACTTTTTCATGTGTCTGTTGGCTGCCTGTATATCTTATTTTGAGAAGTGTCTATTCATGCCTTAGCCCCACTTTTTAATGAGGCTGTTTGTTTATTTCCTTTCAGCACGTTTGAGTTCCTTGTAGATCCTAGATGTTAGGCCTTAGTCAGATATACAGTTGGCAAGTATTTTTTCCCATTTTGTGGGCTGTCTCCCTGCTCTCTTGATGGTTTCTTTTGAGTTGCAAAAGCTCGTCAGTTTGATGAGTTCTCACTTGTCTTATTTCTTAAGGTATGGGCATTTATAAGAATTGGCTGCCAGTTCCAATTTCCATAAGGGTGTCTCCTGCATTTTCTGGGATTCTTATAGTTTGAGGTTTTACTTTAGGTCGTTGATCCATTTAGAGTTAATTTTTGTGTATGGTGATAGGTAGGGGTCCCGTTTCAATCTTCTGCATGTGATCAACCAACTTTCCCAGCACCATTTACTGAATAGGTTCTCCTCTCCCCCGTGGCTGTTGCTGGAGACTTTGTCAAAAATAACTTGGTTGAGAACTTGAGGCTTTGGTTCTGGAATCTCTACCCTGTTCCATTGGTCTATATGCCTGTTCTTGTACCAATACCAGGCTGTTTTGATTACTGCAGCCTTATAGTGAAGTGTGAAGTCTGGAGGTGTAATACCTCCTGCTTTGTTTCTTTTGCTAAGGATTGTTTTGGCTATGTGTGGTAGTTTATGTTTCCATATGAATTTCTGTATTGTCACTTCCTGGTCTGAGAAGAATGATGTTGCTAACTTCATGGGTATTGCGTTCAATCTGTAGATTGCCTTTTGTACATCTGAACAATGTTGATTCTTCCTATCCATGAGCATGGAATGTTTTTCCATTTGTTTGCATCTTCTTGGATTTCTTTGAGCAGTGTTTAGTAGTTCTCATTGTAAAGGTCTTTCACTTCTCTGGTTTGGATGATGCTGAGGTATTTCATTTTTTTGGTGGCTGCGGTGAATGGGATTGTGCTTTAAAGTTGGGTTTCTGCCTGTTTGTTATTGGTGTATGGGAATTCAACTGTTTTTTGAACATTTATTTGTACCCTGAGACTTTGACCAAGTCATTTATCAGTGCAAGCAGGTTTTTGACAGATTCCCTTGGATTTTCAAGGTATAGGATCATATCATCAGCAAAGAGGGATAACTTGACTTCCTCTTTTCCTATTTGGATACCCCTGATTGCCTTCTCTTGTCTAATTGCCCTAACTAGGACTTCCAACAAATGTTGAACAAGAGGAATGAGAGTGGGCAGCCTTGTCTTGTTCCAGTTTCAGGGGAAATGTTTCCAGTTTTGTCCATTTAGCAATATGTTAGCTGAAGGTTTATCATAAATGGCACTTACTACTTGGAGGTTTGTTCCTTCTATACCTAGGTGTTTGAGGGTTTTTATCAAGGAGTGATGCTGGATTTTATCAAAAGCTTTTTCTGCATCTAATGGTATAATCATGTGGTTCTTGTTTTTACATCTGTTGATGTATTTAATTACATTTATGGTCTTGCAAATGTTGAACCAGCCCTGCATCCTGGGGATGAAACTTACTTGGTCATGGTGGATGTTTTTTGAGATATGTTTTTGGATCTAATTTGCTAGAATCTTATTGAGGATTTCTGCATCTATGTTCATAAGGGATATTGGTCTATAGTTCTCCTTTTTTGTTGGATCTTTACCCAGTTTGGGTATCAGTATGAGGTTAGCTTCATAAATTGATTTGGGGAGAAGTCCATACTTTTCAATTTCCTGGAATACTTCCAGTAGATTGGTATCAGCTTCTCCTTGTACATTTTGTAGAATTCTTCTGGAAAGCCATCTGGTCCAGGGCTTTTTTTAATAGGTAGTTTTGGTATGACGGGGTCAATTTCCTGGGTTGTTATTGGTCTATTTAGTGTCTCAATGTCTTCTTGTTTCAACCTGGGGAGGTTGTGTGATGTCAGAAAGACCTCCATTTCATTTAGGTTATCAAGTTTGTTTCCATATAGGTGTACATAGTAATCTCTGATAATCTTTTGTATTTCTTCAGGGTCAGGTGTGATTTGATCTTTTGTATTTCCAATTGTGTTTATTTGATCTTTTTCTTGGTCATTCTGGCCAGGGGTCCATCAATCTTGTTAATTCTTTCAAAGAACCAACTTTTTGTTTTGTTGATTTTTCTATGATATTTTGTCTTCTATGTCCCGTATTTGGGCTCTTATTTTGGTGATTTGGATTCTGCTAAAGCTGGAGTTTTGGTGGTCTTCTCTTTCTAGTTCCCTTTGGTGATTTGAGGCTCTCTACTGGTGATCTTTCTGTTTTCTTGATGTGTGCTTGTAGAGATATAAATTCCCCTCTTAGACTTGTTTTCATGGCATCCCAGAGGTTTGGTAAGATGTTTCTTTGTTTTCATTTGTTTCCTGGAATCTTTTAATTTCTGCTTTTATTTCAGTGTTGTTCAGCATCATGCTGTTTGGTGTCCATGTCTTTGTGGGCTTTGGGGAAATGTTGTTGGTGTGTTGATATTTATTTTTATTCCATTGTGGTCTGAGAATGTATATGGCAAAATTTCAACCTTATGAACTTTGTTTATGGCCAAGGATGTGATCAGTCTTGGAGAACATTCCATGTGGTCATGAGTAGAAGGAATATTCTGTGGTTGTTGGGTGTAATAATCTATAGGTATCTGTTAAATCTATTTGGTTGAGTGTCTACTTCAGGTTCTGGAGCTCCTTGTTGATTTTTAGCCTCAATGATCTATCTAGGGCTGTTAATAGGGTATTCAAGTTCCTTGCTATAATAGTGTTAGAGTCAATATCTTTTTTTTTTTTTTTTT
>CAUYQG010032794.1:0-32601 GCA_963574415.1 Tarsius wallacei
ATGAAACTTTCTTCTCTATAAAACCCGAATAATATTCCATTGCAATTCATTGCATGCGTGTGTATTGAATTACACGTACAATTGTTGAAGAAGGTAGATATCCCCTACACTCTCTAAATTCCCAGGGCACCTAACACCATGATCCTTGCATTTATTTTCCAACTCTTTCTATCAAATGCTTTTAAGATTTTAATTTTCCTCCTTCTCTAAACCATGTCCTTACTTTTTAAGAAAATGTCATATCCCCATAGATAATAAGGAAATTCCCTACCGCCCTGCATAGCCACAGCAAGCTATGTCCCTTTCCATCCCCTTCTTCCCTGTCACACCTTCCAAAGCTCCCCAAGTAGAGACTCAAACAGGGTTCCAGAAACAGCAGAAGTACCCTCATCTTTAACCTTGGATCTCACCTTTGATCTGAGCCTGGAATGAGAGAAGTTCATGCTCACCATTTCTCCCCTCTCTTTGTTCAGCAGGATGCAGTGTGCTGATGCAATGCTAGAGAAGCTCTAATCTGCCTTCTGGTTGAGTTATTTGGGCAATCCACTCATAGCATCAATTTTCTAAACCATATTATGGGACTGTAAAATATGAGAAGAAGCCTGAGAAATATCTAGCCCCACCTTCTCATTTTACAGAAGAAACTTTGGAGATCTTGAAAGGTGAATAAAGAGTCACACAAGCGTTAATCATTTGTGAGTCTAACCGCTCAGTTTACACCTGAGCATCTGTACAAGAAAAAGAGTTTATGTTTAATTTCTCACATTCTAAGAGAGACTCATTCAAAGAGCATAATCTAAGTTCAGCATTTCTTACCCCTCACCTTCCCAGGTATATCTCAAAGACTCTCTTCATTCCATCTTGGTCCTTGGTGGGACCAAGTGTCAGTTAACCAATGAGGCATAGTAGTAAGGGCTCAGTCCTCTGGCCAAGCCCCAAAGGATAGTAGGTGCAATGTTGGTGAGAGATGAGAAAAGCTTCCAGTTTATAACCCTTTACCTTCCTAACCACAGATCTGGTTTATCATTTCTGGAGTAAGAATGTGCTCCACATAGTAAATTGTCTGCATTTTGATCCTGGCTCCATCACACACAAGGTGAGTGATAAATGACAAGTGACTTAACTTGTCTATATCTCAGTCTCCTCATCTGTAAAATGGGTAAGATTATAATAGTACTTACTTCCTGAGTTGTTATAAACTTACATGAGCTATAAATACCGGGGTGCCAAAAATGTACATACATTTTAAGAGATGTTATTTATGTATTACCTTTAGTTCACTGTAATCAGAAGTGTCTAGACGATTATGGTAACCACTGTGAACACCTCTTGTAATTGCAGAAGTCATACGTGATTTGTATTCATCTTTTGTTATTGGTATATATTGAGTATTGCAATTTTGGTACAGTTTTTTCCTTTATTAAAATGTGTACACATTTTTGGCACCCTCTATATATGTGAAGAAAACTTAATATCTAGAATGTAATAAATTCTTAGGAAATATTAACCATTATTATTACTGTTATCATTAATATTATTAAAGCAAACAATTTGTAAAAGCTCTTTTGTAATATACCTTATCGTATTTTTCCTAGATTATCTATACTTAATGTGCAAAATGTTTATATTTTTTGAAAACCTTATAACTTAGTATGTTCTGCTTCACGTCATAACACCATTGTCATCCAGTAATATTAATCATAAACAATTTATAAATATATACCCTCATGTGACGGTGTACAAGGTTTCAGTATTTCTTGCTCAGCGCTTGATTTAGCTTTGCCAAGAGAAGCAGGGTATCCTGTCTCCTTCACTCTCATAGCTTTTCTTGACGTTTTCTGGAGCGCTCATGTACATCAATGGTATTATCACCCTCTTCTTTGAAGATTACTCCATGATTTTCACCTCCAAAAGCATTGTATTTTCAGCATGTTTTCCTTATCTATTTATGGTTTCCATTTGGCTCTGACAATATTACTTCCAATTCCAGACATGAGCAGATTAGTGTGTGGTCTCCCCCGATACCCAAATGGTTTTTCCTCTGAAAGGTTTTCATCTTGGGGCGTTGGTACTTTTATTCTTCAATAAGTGAGGTGATTGCTTCAGATCTTGGCTGAAAACATGTGGATTTATCAGAAATATGAAATATTATACAAGTCCATCAAATGCCTGAGACTTGAGTTTACCTGACACCAAGTCCCCATAATTCTTGACATAACACTTCTTGTATTTCTAAGACTCCAACTTAGTGTAAAGGAAGGAAGGAAGGAAGGGGGGAAGAGAGGGAGGGAGAGAGGGAGGAGAGTGGGAGGGAAGGAGGGAAGGAGGGAAGAAGGGAGGAAGGGAGGGAAGGCAGTAGGGAGGGAGGGAAGAAGGGAAGAAGGAAGGAAAAGAAGGGAAAGAGAAAAAGAAAGAAGGAAGGAAGAAAAGGAAGGAAGGAAGGAAAGAAAGGGAAGGGAAGGAAAGGAAAGGAAAGGAAAGGAAAAGAAAGGAAAGAAGTCTCTATGTACCGAATTGATAGGATGGGTTCTTGAAGTGATCCTGGGAAAGTACCACAAACTGAATGTCAGGCACGTGTAACCACTTTTCCATTCTTGGCATAACTGTACATTTTTTGTTGTTGATTTGTGCCTAGCTCCTGTTGACACACGAGACATTGGCAGCCACAAAACCACTTTCTATTGTTGTGGGGGGCGGTCATAGAGAAAGTACTTGGATCTGGGAATCAAAGAGGTTTATGAACAGAGAGGCGGCAACCCTGCAGCTCTGTGTCCCTGCTGCTGGCACACAGGTACACAGCAGACTCCCCCATGCCTGGTGAGCGAATGTGAAGAGAGCAGAAGGAAGTATTATGCCGGCTGGACTGGAAGTTGTCAGAGGTGTCCGCTTCAGTGTTAAGGTCTTGTTCATAATAATAGAATAACAACTTTGGAGCTTGATTCAGCTTTTGTTGGTACCAATACATGACATCATGGTTCAGATTCTGAGAACAACTCAGATTCACTGGTTTTCCCACCCTGGTAACCTGGTATCTTGGGTTCTGAATGACCATAGCACCCACAAGACCTGTAGAAAAAGAAGAAAAATTTGCAGTCAGATTTAAGAAGGAGGCCAATGTTAATTGCCATGAATGGAAGGCATAGAACTGAGGGCAAGATAGCCCCAAATTTCCTTTCTACCAAGGACTCACCTGCTCCAAAGAGAAAAAGGGCCACAAAGTGAGGAGGCCCAGAACCCATGGCAGGGCCAGAACAGGAGTGGGTCATTTGTCTGTTCCAGACTCTGATCCCTGGGTTGAGATGTGGGAGTTCAGAGAGTCCCTGATCTCTGATAGGCAGATATGCCTGTGATGACTGTTGCTGTTGACTTTACCAGGGCCAGGGTCCTCCTTGTTGCAATGTTACGCACAGCTTTCTACTTGGCAGGGGAGTGGGTTTGGCTGGATGAGGTATCAAACAGATAGCTATTGCCTGTATCACCTTGCGACAGGTGTTCCCTTGTGTTCCCCTGTTTCTATCTCTGCCCTGTGTTCATCAAGGCTGATTCACTTTATTCACCTTTTCTCACATCCTAAAAAGCCACCTAGTGGTTCCGCCACACATGAACAGTTTTTGCTAAAGTCTTATTTGTAACCTGTTGAGATAGTCTTTGTGTTTTGCTACTCACATTACAGATGTGATGTCTGTAAACGATTCCCACATTGATACAGAAATCAAGCCCAGGAACTCCACTTTTAAGAGAGCATCAAGAAGATTATCTATATTTTTTGACTTCCTGTGGTCAGCAGAAAATTATCTAGAAGCAGTCTTCCTACACTGAGCCATAGAAATTGTGCAGAAGGTTATGGTACAACACTACTTAGAAATGTATCCAATTCCTCAACTGGTGTCTATGAGATCTTTATTCGTTCCAGGGTTCCTCAGTCCCTGAACCATGGACTAGTAGCAGTTTGTGGCCTGTTAGGAACTGGATTGGACAGCAGGAGGTGAGCGGCAAGTGAGCAGAACTCCATCTGCTATCAGATAGCGGCAGGATTAGATTCTCATATAAGAACAGACCCTACTGTGCATACTAGAAATCTAGATTGTGTGCCCCTTATGAGAATCTAATACCTGAGGATCTCCCACACCACCCCACCATCTCTGTAAAAATTATCTTCCATGAAACTTTGTCCCTGATGCCCAAAAGATTGAGGACCACGGCTTTAGACCATCATACACTAGTGGGCTAAACTCACTAAGTCTTCTTGTTACTTTCTTGTTTCTTTAGACCTAAATTAACACATACTCATTGTAGGTATACCTGTCTTTTCTGTGATGATGTTTTTTTCTTCTTCTAATTTTTTTTCTGGATTTTTTATTAAAATACCTTCTTCTTGGGGGTTGTAGTACATTCAAAAACTGGAAATTTAGCAGTCTCATGTGAATACACCTTTATATTTGTGCGCTGATGAAGAATAAACTTTACTTTTCTAGAGTATGAGAAAATCTTGAAGATCTTAATGTACCTGATAAAGACGTATTTATTCACTATCCCACTCTTCTATATAACCTGCAATAATCTTCTAGCATTCAAAATCTTAGTATAAACATCTTCTTTTAATTCCAATCCTTTTTGTTGTTGTTTAAGAATTGATGGGTTGAAAAATTGATATTAAAAGTGAGATTGAAACAAGTAAAACAAGTAGAAAATTTGTGGAACTGAATGTGGATCAGGAGATAAATTATAAATAAATAAATGTGAGTAAAGATAACTTCAATCAAGTGTGAAAATTTGTGAGTACATATGTTGAGGTGTTAAGTGATTTTGTTGATATTCTAGTCAAATGTTGTTAGGTCTAGATATTTTGCCAAATTAAGATTATATATTTTAGGTCCTTGGCAGCTGGTATTTTAGAGTTGTATAAAGGGGGGATAAGAAATAGAAGTTTAATTAAATAGTTGTATTTTTTAAGCCACTTGGTATCTGTCATCTTAAATAAAAGGTGTCAATCAGAGATGGCTTTCCTAGACACAAAGAAACACATGGCCACTCTGTGACCGTATTGTACAAACTTTTATTCTTATAGTCATTTCTTTCCAGACAACTAGAAGTGAGGTTCAGAAAGTGATTAGGTACTTAGTGTATTTACTATAGACAATACATTTCTATTTGTATCATGCTGACGCATTTTTTTTTAATACTTGTGCCTAGATTCAGGAAAACTGGTTGCATAAAATTTGGAGTATGGAGATATATATGTGTTAAATAGGGTCTGTATCCACTCTTTTCGGCGCTGATACTTGAGTTGAGGTGCCTTATACCCACAATTATTACAGATGTTTTCCAGAACATGGCTACTCAGAGTGGTTCCAAGATCAGCATACCTGGCATCCCTTGGACTCTTGTTTGAAATGTGGAGAATCCCATGTTCTACCACAGATTGATTGGATTAGAATCTGCATTTTAACAAGATCATAATTTATATGCACATTAAAGTTTAAGAAGCTCTGAGCTAGGAGGATTCCTGCAGAAGTTGGAGAAATATATGCAGGGCAGGATGCTAAGGACATATTATGAAAAATGATACAATGTACAGTTGGTTCAGATGAAATCAGTTGCATGGTGGCCTTCTTAAGGGTACCATTTCTATTATGTCCTAAAGGATACCATTAGAATGTCACTATTAGAAGCTCTCTGGACTATTCTCTGCCATGAGTGTGCACTGGCCTAACTGACAGAAGAATAAGCATCATCAATTTCAAATATATGAAAGCAGCCCATAAATTTTTAGTGACCTGGGAATTTATAAAAAACTCACTATTATAAAAATATCAGCTCTCAAATTGATACATAGTTTTAATGTAATTTCATTCAAAATATCAGATTAGATAAAGACAGGTTGGTATTGTGACATGGTGGGCAAAAAATCATATTTGTAAGCACAGTATGGCAAACAGTGCGGGCTATCTGAGGCTGGAGATAGCTGTTTCCAAGGTTCCCATGGCCTGGGTCTTGCCTGACTTACCTCATGGTTGAGGGAATCACCGTCCATTGATGGCACCCATTGGTAAACTTTGTCTGCCATCACAGGGCAAATCTGGCTTCTCTGTGTAGCCAACTTGGCCAGCAGCACATACACATTGTCTTACCATTCCCACAGTATCCTGCTGAGTCCACTGCCGTCACCAATTCAGAACAATGACAGTGATGGACACAATGAAGCATCTAAAGGCTTTCAATTCTGTCTGGTCTAATAATATATTCTGTATTCCTGATTGTAGGCACTTAAATGCAGACATACATATTCTCTTAGGGATTCTGTAAGAAATATTTAGCTAGTTCTTTCAATTTATTCTAGGTGTGATGTCATACCAAGGGGGCTGCTTCACAGTTGCCATCTGTCATGTGTCCAGGTTTGGCATACATTTCTTATCACAGGGTGATGATTAAGGGAGATAATTTACTGATGAAATGGAAAACATAAAAGCCAAGGGCAGCATGGGAAGAGAAGACACAGATCTCCATCCTGCTATCATCCCACAGAGAAGTGTGCTGGATGCAGGGATCCAGGCTGCTTGGATACTGCTGTTGACAGGAGTGGCTATCCTTGCTTACTGACGTACAATTTAAATTGCAGCTTTTATCACTTTCTGAAAAATACAAGGATCTTAGAGCCAGTATCTCCATTAATTCCTCCTATATTTTACACCAGTGCTGTCTGTTATTTATAACTACTTTAAGAATACCTATTACTTGAAGCACCAAGACATATTTGAGTTTTAATGAGAATATGAGAATAGGCTGGGCTCGGTGGCTCAGCCTGTAATTCCAGCACTTTGGAAAGCTGAGGTAAGTGGATTGCCTGAACTCGCGGGTTTGAGAACATCCTGGGCAACTTGGTGAGACCTCCTCTCTACAATAAAATAAAAAATAGCGCGCGTCTGTAGCTTCGGCTACTTGGAAGGCTGACTGGAGCCCAGAAAGTTGTCGCTGGGGTGGCTGTGAGCATACATGCCACTGCACTCCCTCCTGGGTGATGGAGTGAGTCTCTAACTAAAAAAAAAAAAAAGTTCGAGAGAATATGAGAATAAAAATTGGCATTATGGCATGGGCCTGAAAGTTCTGGCAATTGAATGTACAGCATGGTGACTATAGTTAGTAATAATGCTTGGTATACTTAAAATTTACTAATAGAATAGATTCCAAGTGTTCTCAACACACACACACGTAACTATGTAAAGTGATGAATATGTTATTTAGCTTGAGTGTGGTAATTATTTCCTAGTTTGTGTGCGTGTATATGTATCAAAACATTACCTTGTCTGCCCTAAATAGATACAATTTTTATCTGTCAATCATACCTTAAGGAACCTGGAAAAAAAATACATATTTAAAGATGCCACTTGAGCTAACAGAACTATAAAAAGAGAGCAACTGTGTGATCATTACAGGATGGAACATTAGGTGTCCAGAGTATGAAATGTCAAAGCACTAAATTAAACTTTTCCTTGTTACCTTTGGTGTCCAGGTAATGCACCCACTGAGAGCCTGGTTGGCTTAGTAGCTGCTGTTTTTACATAGAATGGAGAGATTAAGAATTGGAAGAATAAGTCAACAATTTGGTTTCTTATTATGATCTTGGATTAAATAACACAATGAAAGGAAAGACACCAGCTATAAGTACCCTAGCTGGGAGTTTGAATGAAAACTCATGTCTAATATGTGACTGTGCTTTAAAAGTCAATTGATGAACAAGTTACTGGCAAGATATGTGTTCATAGTGTCTATGACAGAAACTGAATATAGCCTTCATATTATATCTCCAAATAAAGTAGTGATTGCCTAAAAATTGGATCTTGATAATTAGAAGAGTAAAATGGAGTTTGAATGTTTGAAAAAATTAAAATCCAAGCAAACTTGCAATCTTTTCACACTATTCATTTGCCTAGTCAGTTTTAGGGTATGAATTCAATGATGGTTGAAGGGCTAAAGAAGAATCAGGCTTGGGAAAATAAAAATTATTATGAGAATGTATTTCAGAATTGCTTATAAAACCCAGCTGAAACAAGAGAGGAAGAGTGGAATCCAGATATTTAAAAAAGGACTGTAAAATCAGGTAGGATGCATTATACTGGTAAGCTCACTAAGACTTATATACCCCTATTGAAGTAGCTAGAAGTGACTTCTAAAATGTGCATTGGCTGGCAAATATCTATTTATAGTGCTAACCATGTTTTTTACAGTAAAAACTCAGATTCTATGTAGACAGAAGAATTAGTTTTCACCTCTGCTAATGGACCCAGCTATTCCACTCAAAAATGAGGTTTTGAAGTGTTTGGAAATTTACATATGCTGGATAAATGTAGCCTAAACTTACTGCCATCACCACAAACAATGTTACTACCACCATTACTAGCATCATCATTGAGCAATCTCCAAACAAAAAGTAAATGCTTTTGCATTCACTATTTTTAGTGTTTTTTTTTTTAACTATAAGAAGAAATATAAAGACGCAGCCCCACAGTC
The DNA here is from genome assembly GCA_963574415.1 of Tarsius wallacei. Classification (NCBI taxonomy): domain Eukaryota; kingdom Metazoa; phylum Chordata; class Mammalia; order Primates; family Tarsiidae; genus Tarsius; species Tarsius wallacei. Next base: position 8,509 of record CAUYQG010032794.1, read on the forward strand.
AGAGTCACAAAACTTTCAGAGCAGTAGGGTAGGCAGGAAGCCAGCTGTACTTTAAACCAGGGTAACGTAATATAAAACAAAAACAAACAAATGAAAAACTAGACATGCATAGATTGAATTCTGATTAAGGAATCTCCGAAATCTCTGAAATCACAGATATCTCCGTCTAAATTTTCTTGAAGTGTTCTTGTATTTCAACAGTTAATTCTGGTTCTCTTTCTTCATTTCCTTGGTGGAGGAGGCATAGGGAAGGGCTTCTGTTCAAGGCTGCTGTGAGTTGAGAGGAGAGGGAAGAAGGATTGATTTTGCACAGGAAGATCATGACTCTGCAGCACTGTGTTTGGGTTGCTGGCCCAGAGATAAACTCCAGAATCCTCCAGTTCTGCAGGCTGGATCTTCAGAATGGAGTAAGTCCCTTCAGTTCTTTCAGCTGAGATTCGATCATTGGGCATCCCTGACTTATCCTGTATATACTCTTGTAGAAAGTAGATCAGAAATTTCATTTGTTTCCCCACAGCATGTTGATACCAATAAAGAGCATCATGTCCAGAAATTGGGTCACATCTCAGAGTCACAGCCTGGTCCTTCTCTACCACCCTGTGGCTGGGGAACTGAGTGATTCCAGCTGTTATATGCCCTGTGGAAGGAGACAAAACACAGAATACATGATATGAAAGGAGTGGGAAAGGATAATGTCAATATATTTAAATTTCTGATGGCTCACTTTCTCCCAGAAGACAAAGGGACACTAGGCTAAGAAGCCTGGGAACCATGGCAGCATCCAGATAAAGACAAGCACTTTTCCAGATGAGGGAACTTGTAAGCATGAAATCAAATCTATCTGTGTCTCTTGGCCCTGGAAGGTGTGGCCAGCAATAACATCAGCATGTTAGCTCAAATCTATAGCCTCAGAAGCTCCCACCAGGGACATGGGAACATAGAAGACCTAGCTAGGGCTCTCTGAAGAAGATTACTTCTGGGAGGGGAGGTGGGGGGTAAGGGTAAAAGACAGACGGAAATTAAAATTAGCCTGTTTATACATCTGAGTAGGTGCTAATCTTGTATATATGTTCACGAAGAAATCGCTTCTCCTAGGTCCTGAGCCTGATGTCTAGATCTTACCCCATTCTTCTAAGCCCTGTCTTTTCTTCAAATATCACATCCTAAAGATTGCAGGGCATTCCAACTTAAAGTGGCTATTGTGGCTATTTCTGATAATCTGTACTTGTTATCTCCAAATTATCTCTCAAACATACCCAATCAAGCTTTTGCCCCCACCACTCTCAATCTCAGCATACTCAAAAAGTGAAATATTATCCTCAGCTTTGCTCACCAGCAGCCTTCCGGTTGATCCAACTTTCTTGAGTCTTTTAAAAAATTATTATTAATATTCTACCCTATAGATAATCCACTGGGAAATTCAACAGACTCTATCATCAAAAATATACCCCCCAAACTATTATTTTTTCATCATCTTCATGGCTAAGACTTTGGACTAATCCTCACCATATTTTGCCTGGATTACTCAAATAGATTCCTAAATGATCTCCCTGTTTTCACATACTTCTGAACTAGCTCTCAAACTCAGCTCTCCAGAACATGCTAGATCATGCCATTCACCTCCAAATTATCTACCAGCTCCCTATTTTATTCGGAATAAGAAAGCAAAGCTCCTAAGACCTTCAAGGTCAACCCAACTTCACTACCTCTCTACCATAAGCTTTATCACTCCCTTCCTTGATTTTTCAGACATACTGGCCTCCTCATTGGGCCCTCAAATTCCGTTAGGGCTTTTGTACTGACTCCTTCTTCTGGCTGGAATGTTCTTCCCTCAGGTACCTGTTTTCTCTCACTGTCATCTCCTTGAAGTCTTTGCTTACTTTCTCATTGGGCCCTACTCTGAACAACTTATTGTAGTTTCAATGATTCATACTAAGGCAGTCTTGGTCCCCCTTAGTTTGCCTTTTCTTTTCTCCATACAAGGTATTATCTTCTATTGTTTGTTTCTGTCGCTCCCACCCTCAGTGAAATGTAAACATCAAGACATGAATCTTTGTCTTCTTTTTCTTTTTAATGACATACACTAGGAACTTGAAATAAATGCCTGAAAATTTTTGGAGAGGAAGCAATGCTGAAACTGATTCTTGAAAGATTAGAGCTCTGTAATAACCAATGGGAGGCATATCTCAAACAAGGGGATGTTAGAGTCTCAAAATCATTTCCTTTCATTGCAGTTTGAGGTGGAGATAAAAACATGACAGCAAGGTTTGCAAACAGGAATATAAGGACATGAGTTTTTTGGCCTAGTCTCAGATTAATGGAAATATTGGGGTATACTGATTTCCTCTGGATGCTATTAGAATTACCACAAAGTTGTTGGCTTATAACAGCAGAAATTTATTCTCTCACAGCTATGGAGAAATTCAAAGTCAATATAACTGGGCTGAACTCAAGGTGCCATCAGGACCATGCTCCCTTTAGAGACTCTAAGAGAGAATCTGTTTCTTGTCGCTTTAAGTTTCTGGTGGTTGCTGCACTCTTTGGCTTGTGGTCACATCACTCAAATCCTTGCCTTCGTGGTCATGTTGCCTTCTCTTCTCTATGTCAAATCCTTCCCTGCCTCCCTCTTGTAAGGATTAAGGGCCAATCTGACCAATCCAAAACTATCTCTTTATCTCAAAATATTTAAATTAATTATATCTGTAATGTTCGCCTTTGCCATAAAAGGTAATATTTATAAATCTCAGAGATTATGAGATGGATATTTTTCCACAGAGGGACAGTATTGAGCCTGCCACACTATACAAAATCTTTGGCTTTTTGGAAGTTCTCACAGATATCAACTTGCTATAATAGTAGTGAATCGACTTTAGTTTTGTACATAAATCTGTCATGACAGATTAAATGTTAAGTCTCAATGTTTGTCTCCTCACTAAAACTAGGTACGGTGGAGTCTGTGTGACCTGAGAATTCTTGGGAGTTGTGCACAAACTACAGAAGGAAGCATCCAGGAAGCTCTGGTGATGGACTTCTGCTTGATGGGCTGCTGCTCAGCCTACCTTACCCTGCTGATGTTTAGGATGCAGGAGAGTAGAGGTCAATAAGAAGAAGAATCAGAGTGCTCCAAACCTGCAAGCAAGTACAGTTGACAGCAACATCACAAATTGGCGTTGCAGGGACTCAGGTGACCCAAAGTTGAGGAGCTATGTCCGATGTGTTGAAGAGATAGTACAGTGTCCCTTTACACTCTTCACCCAACGCCCTCTAATGTTGACATCATATATTGCCATGATACATTAATCAAAACTAAAAATTTGACATGAGTACAACTAAACTACAGACTATATTAAGATTTCCCCAGTTTTTCTAATGTCTTTTCTCTTTCCTAGTATCTAACACAGGATCCCACTTTGCATTCGGGTGTCATGTCTCCTTAGTCTTTACGATCTTTGTGCCAGCTTGACAGTCTTTTGTTTTAGTGATTTTGATATTTTTGAAGATTACTGATCAGGTATTTTATGGAATAGCTTTCGGTTTGGGTTTGTCTGATACTTTCTCATGGTTAGAGAGAGCTTACGGACTTCAAGGAAGAATACCACAGAGATGCAGTCACACTATAACATCATTACATTTTTGCATCATAACAGAGTACACACGAGGTTAACGTGTCTTATTATGGGTTATGTTTATTAATCTTGGTCACTTGGTTACTGTTATTCAATTTTCCAGTCTATTCATTAGAGGCAAATCACCAAATCCAGAAGAAGGGAATTAAGCTCTACTTTCTACAGGGAGGACTATAAAGGAATGTGTGGACTTATGTTAAAACCACCACATGAATTACTATTTTGGGGATGACACTTTGCAACTGTGCTAATATCTCATTTCTTCTTGGTGTTATACCCACTAATTTTAAAATTCATTATTGGATCTTATATGTGGCAACTATGACAGTGGTGTTCTAAAAACGATTTTTCAGCTTCCCTCTATTTCTTCTACATATGTAATTTGGAATTCTCTAGTAATCTCTTCTTCTCATCTGTTTGTTTATTATTTATTTATTCAATCATTTAATTATTAGTTTGAACTTGCGGATTTTCTTGTAGTCTTTTTTATTATAAAGATGTGGGGTACAATTCAGAGTTAGGTATATACACATTGATGATACAGGTACCCTTGTTGATGAGGCATGCCCCTCTCTCCCCTAGCAGTTTCCTTCAACTGCCAATCCCACTCCCCTCCCCTGACAGTTTCCCATTACTGCCAAACACTTTCTTATAATATTATAATTGTTCATCTTTTAGTCTTTATATTATAATTCAGTGCTAGCATTACATATTTTGTTGCTCAATTGTTCCAGCCCTGGTCATTGGGAGCTTTTTCATGTTGGCTATTTTGTCCTGAGATGCTCCATCCTTTTTTTTTTTAATACTTTGTGTTTCATGCTTATGTTTTATTTTCACCTCTAGTTCCTTCACTTGGAGAATAGTATTTTCAAACTAAGATCTGGGCACTAGTGTGCTTTTTGCTAATGGTCTTCTCAGTAGACAGAGCTATGAAATATACGTATGTATACCAGCCCATTATGCATACTTATGTATTCATTTCTGTATCAATTTATGGTATCTATATATTTTTAATAAATGACTTCATACCGATTTTCCAAATAAACATTTTTGTGTGCCCTGTATATATATTTTTTGAGTTGGTGTCTCACTCTGTCACCTAAGCTCGAATGCGGTGGCATGCTCATGGCTATTGCAGCCTTGACTTGCAGGACTCAGGCAATCCTTCTACCTCAGTCTTCTAAGTAGCTGGAACTACAGGCCTACACCACCATGCCTGGCTGTATCCTACATTCTTTTTTTGTTTTATTTTGTTTTTAAAGTTTTAAAAGAAAGTTTATTGGAGAAAGAAGAGAAAAAAGAAAGGGGGATGCATGCCAGAGCTGACACTGGTAAAAGAAACCACCGCCCTACATGTTTAAGCTTTGCTCTGAGATAAGTTACTCAGAAATAGTTTGATCTTTTGGAGTCTTGCCAGATGGCCCCAAACATTTAGTGAAGGGATTATTTTGCCTTAATATCAAGAAAGAAAAATCTGAGAACTCTGATTGACCCATGAATTATTAAGTTTCCCATTCTGGCTGGAAAAGTATTACTCCCAGCCCTCTATGAGCACTTGGCATTGTTTCCTCTAATCTTGTGTGTGGTTCTATATCCAACCTCAGGGAGTTTCCTCACATGTGTGTTAATTAGAACACAGCTGAAGAGCCAAGAGAGACCCTGTGGAGATGTCCAAGATTCTCTTTGTGCAGCAATTGTCTTTTCTCTCCCTTGCCCTGTGAGATGTAGCTGAGTTGGTCTTGTATTTCTAACTCTGACTGAACTCAAGCTCTGTCTGGGGCCCCCTCCCTGGCCCACAGCCGCAAAACCCTGTCTAGGTATCAAGGTGGGGTTGTCATAGAGCTAAGCTTGGTGTTTCCCATCTCTCAGGGATCATTGTCTTGTTTCTTGATTTCCAACATCTTGACAACTGTTGTTTCACATATTTTGTGTGTGTGTGTGTGTGTGTGTTAGCTGTTTCAAGCAGGAAGCTAAATCTGACTTCTGTTACTCAATCTTGGGTTGGAAGCAGAAATTTACTCCAGAGGCATATCGTATTTCTTAATGTCTGGGCCTCCAAGGGTTTTAATGGTTATGGACCTTTGTGTCGGTTTCTGACCATGTAGTTTCCATTCCACACAAAAAGTGTAATATTTCAGTCCACACACATGAGAGGCACAACCTGGAGTTTCCATTTTTCCTTGCCAACATTTCCCCTTTATTTATCAGGAAAGGGCCTGTCCAAACATCCAGTTTCCAGCTGCACTTCTTGGTCTTTGGGCTGTACTACTTTCAGTTCATGAAGTTTAGGAACATTTTGAAGCTCCAGGAGTAACACAATAAATGTAATTTTAGCTCCTTTGTGCCATCTCTTTCATATGGGCATTGAAACCTCAGCTCCAAATGGGAGGCCTATATCAGATCTGAAAGCTTTTAGGTCATTATGATCTTAACTTTCCCTTATTGCCCCTATTTTTCTACATGGTGAATATCTTTTTCTTTTTGGATGATCTGTATATTCTTGATAGTAAGTAGCAGTGGTTAAATTTTGATGGTGAAGGTTGTTTCAAATAAAAAAAAACCAAATATGCAAAGATAAGGCTAATCATCTTCTCTCTGGTCTTTCTACATTGCTTTTACCTCTCTAAATAACCAGCAATATATTTCACAGTTTTTCCTCCCATACACAAGAATATAAACCTGTATATGAACTAAAATATAGATATTCATTAAGTTTTTTTCTTAAATAGTTTATATGCCATGCGTTATTTGCAATTTTTTCCCTTGACAGTTTATCATTTATATAAAGTGAATAGATAAATATGCCTATTTGGATTTTTTTCGTGTTTTTGTACATATGAAGTGAAACATACACACATTAAAGTGATAGGTTCATACATTTTGGGTGCTTATTTTTTAGTGCTTCTATAATTTTCAAAAATTGCCAGTGGGATGGAAAAGAGAAGCCCGTGGGAGCCAAGAGCTATTCTGGAGGTGGCTCACATTATTTTTAACTGCAAATCTAGAATATGAGTGTAAACAAATATCTCAGATGGGTTGGAAAAAAATGACCATTTGAAGTGAGCAACTGAAGAAACCAAGAAGCTAAAGTTGATGTTGGAAGTCATCTAAGGTGTTGAATGTTTTAAGGTAGAAGAGACAAGAAATGGTGGAGTCATCATAACTCAAAACAACAAGGGGAGATAACTGTCCACATGCAGTGACCGCACAGTTTTCAGCTGACTCAGTGAATTGAAAGCCCAGTTGGTAACATTCACCCTCATTCTTAGACTCAGTCACACTTGTGAGAAATTTGTGAGGAATTCCAGGAACCAGCCCAGCCACTGACTTCCTACCAAAAGTGATACTTCTTTATAGGTTGTACTTGCCTTGCCTAGGGACAGATAAAACCCACATCCTTCCTGTGAAAGGAAAGGAGCAGAAAAGTGTACTGAGAGCTGCTGGGAACTGGAGGGGCAGAGGAAGCACCAGGTTTCTGCATAGGAAAGGGGCAATTCCGCAGTGCTGTGCTGAAGCTACTGGCACAGGAGATATACGGCTAAGTCTCCAGGTTCTGTGAGCTGGATCTTCAGAGTGGAGGATGATGCTTCAGGCATCTCAGTTGAGAACCGATCATTGGGCATCCCTGCATCATCTATAGGAAGTAAGTGAGCAACTCCAGTCCCCGCACCACGGTCTGTCTGTACCAGAAAACAGTATCATGGCCTGATACGGGCTCACATCTCATTGTTACTTCTTATCCCATTTCTGTCACCTCGTGCCTAGGTATCTGGGTGACTCCAGCATCTGTGGACTCTGTGAAAAGACAGAGAATTTGGAATTTGGGGACTGAATAAGGAACACAATTGTAATCATAACTGGCAATGTCCAAAAATGCAGATTATTTCTGGGAACTCATCTACTTCCAGGAGACAAAGGACCACACAACACAGGAACCTGGTGGTAATGGCAAGGTAAGTTAGGAAGGGGCTTCACTCATATGAGCCCCTGTGGGCAAGAATAGAGGGCCCAGGGATCCTAGGCCTCTCGCTTACCCAAAGTGGAGGAGGGCTTGGCGGTGACATCACTGTCTCTGTCCCTCCAAAGGTCAACACTCATCTCCTATAGAAAATTTACTGAAGTAAACTACCTTACTCTAGCAGTTGGTGGCTCATTCAGAGACTCCAAGCACCTCCTTCAGGTGTTGCTTCCCAGAGTCCCAGTGCTTCAGTGACCACCACACGTCACATCTCCCATTCCACCTCCTCTGGTGTATCACATGTTGTCTTGCCTGCAGGATATTTCTGCTTGGATATGCCTTCAGCACCTCAAATTCTGAGCACCAATATATTACTTGTTAAACCTCAGGAACATTATTATTCTCCTCACTGGCAATCCCTATCTCCATGACACACACAAAAATGCACTTATTAGAGTTTTGCCCCAGATCCCTCTTGGAAGCACTTGGACTGCTATGGTCATCATGAAGAGAACCAGGCAGATGCCTTGGGGCTAGAAAGGGCTGTGAAGATTTTACTTCTAGGTAAGGCTAGAGACTTATGCTCCAATGCTGCATCACTCCCTCAGCCCACAGCAGTGTCTCCAGCATATCTGTATCTCTATCAAGTATGAAGAAGGTATCTCTTAACTCCTGCTCCACGGAAAGCTTCAAAATTGTGTTAATCTTTCAGCATTGGTGAGAGCTGAACAGGGGCAAATGAGGGAGTTGACTTTCCTTGAGAAACACAATAAAACACTTTCCAGCTAATTCTGGTCTTCCTCTTATTCCTCACAAAGTACTAAAAGTTTTTCAATGATTAACACCTGACTCTCTCCCAATAGTAAGTCAACCAATATCCACAAATTAACTCTTTCTGGTGGAGGGGATAAATATCTCAAAAGTGGCCTGGTTCTTAGAGTATGAGCAGTAATACAATTTCAGTTTGTAGATAGGATGGGACACATTATCTCCAAGTCTTTGCTGTTGGCACAGAAATACACTGCTCCAATGCTCCAAATCGTAGAGTATGTCAGATAATAGAGAGAACCATACAACTAGCTGGATGAGGAGTTATGACAGTTACACTTTCATAACAGTAGATAATCAGCAGTGACTACTCCTCCCTGGTCCAGTGTTTATTTGTATCTCTGTGTGTATGCATGTGTGTGTGTGATCTTATAATAGCTCTCAAATCAGGTGTCCTGAGGGTCCATAGCTCCTTGGAACCTGTGGAAGAAGTCCAAAGATAGATAAACGGCTTAGGAAGGAAGATGATAACATAAGCACATAAAAAGCACTTTGAATCAAGGCATAGTGTTCCAGGATGGGAATTTTCTTACCTATATTCAAGACTAATTTTTTCCGGTGTACAAGTCATGAAATGGAGAAACTCAGTGCATATGCCATGATCAGCACATGAACAGGGTTTTCCTTCCTCTGTGCTCTGATCATTAGTGGAGGAAAAAAATCACTTCGGACCACCACAAATTTTTGGTGATTTGTAACGTATTTGTGGGATTCTGAAGGTTGAGGGACCCTCTGACTTAAAACACAGTCAAGCTGTCCTTCTCAGGCCCTGCCCTAAAACTCCCAGCATATCAGTGGGATGGAATCAAGCTAGGTTTAGAGCACAACTTCTCTGATATCCCGTCACAGCCATGACCTCAGTGATCTGCATTAGCTTATAGAATAACACGATTCCATTTTCATTTTTTAATCAAGGCGACTTATTTAACCAGCAAGGGGCTTCCATTATTACATTGTCACAGAGATGCATTCTGTCCTATACTCCTGTGCCATTAATATGTGAAGCATTATGGGGCATGATCCTTTGGTCCTTCTCTACAATAATTTGGCCATGACTGCCACAGTCTACCTTTGCTCCACATAAGCAAACATTTCTGTGTGTTAATAAGATGTAATTTGGAGGGAATAAAAGGGGATGGGAGTCATGTGTGCTTTTTTACTTCTCTTTTGTTTGTTTTTATCACCAAAAAAACCCCTTTTTTATTTTAATTTGGACTGTGTGGTACTGGTTTTATATCAGTGGGCCCTTTGTCTGACAACCACCCCAAACTTGCCTAAAAACCCATGCTCACTATTGATCTTAGTCCATTTGCACAAGATTAGAAGTCTTTGGGTCCTCCCGTCTCTTTCCACTGCTTTCTCAGTGTTCCATATGATTCGCAGACCTAGTCTGAGCTTTTTCTTAATCCTCTCGCTATCAGACAATTCTCTCAGCAACACTAAAGCATAGGGGGTAGTGGTGACTGAAAGGACAGACCAAGAGTGGGAAGCCATTTTTCATCTTGTTCTTAAACCCTGACACAATGAAGCTATGCTTTTGGAGAAATGCACACTTTAGGTATAATTAACCTTACTGACTTTGTCTTTTCAGAAGCAGACTTCCAGGAATCAGAGGTATCTCATAGTGGCAATCAAGCTTGCCTAGAGTATAGGGAATTTACAAGGCCTAAGACATCATGCATTGGGCAAGGACTGTAAAAGTCATGAAACTTGTAATTACAAAAGCTATAACCACTCAGAGGGAGAGCAGGTAGGGATTCGATCTTCCAGTAAATTGGGCACTATCTACAGGAAGCCAGGGGCCCCTTCCCCCAAGCTACCCACTGGGAATGCCTAGGAGATAAGGGGAGGCACACCCTCCATTAGGTCTAAGGGAAGGTGTAGGAGAATTAGAATCCTCGTCACGCCCTTCTCTAGGGGCTATGATAATGTGGGTGGACATTAATGGGTCTCTGTGTCATAGGTTCTCCAAGACATCCACAGGTGGTCAGTGAGGAAGTCACAGCAGTCACGGCAGTCACGTGCAACATCTCCAAGAGAAGGATTTAAGCCAGGACTTTGGGGGGCTACACTCACCTAGAGTGTAGGCCTACTCCCTGTCTGTGGGGGGTGAACTTTTCTTAAATAAATCTTTTCTTCTCTCACGTCTGTGTGTCACAATTCTTTGCAATCTACTCAGATCTCTGGGTTGCTGGCACATACCTCTGGCTTGCTGCCCCGGCAGTGCTGCATGCCTCCTTGTGCCTCTACACACTCACCCGGTCCGTCCGTACCCTAACAGTGACACCACAGTGTCTCTTGGTGGCCAGTGGGCCCAGTCACCAGAAACAAGCCTTTTGTCAAGACCCACAGTAGACTATACTGTGTTACATTTGTAAGGGGTAATGGAGAGTTACACTTTTAAGGATTCAAAAATAATACCACTCCTCAGTAGCTGCTAGATTCATTCCACAAGCTCAATTATTTTAATAAAAGGCATTTCTGCTAAACATTTTATATCCATCATCTTTAAAAAAGTGCATGGCCATTTTTACAAAGGACAAACTCACCCTTAAATGACAATTGTTAAAATACTGAAAAACAATATCCCTTTCCTTGTTTCTGATTAATTGCAAACAAAAGTGGCAGAGTTTATTTAACAAATACTTTCTTTGGTCTTTCTTGGGGCTTAGAATTTAATTTATGTGCATGCAAGCAGGGACCAGTGCTGCCAAGAAACTAAAGCAGGGTGAAAGGCTGGAGGGCTGCTATATTTAGATAGGCTTGGGCACTAGGTTAGGCTCTCCTATGCTGTGGTAACAAGTTACCCCCTGAATCCCAAACGTGTAGTGTGACAAGTTTATTTCTCACCCACATTGTGTCCATCACAGGTCATCAGTGGACTGTGCTTTAGTCATTCAGGGACACAGGTGGATGGAGGCTACACCATCTGAGACATAGGCACCTCCATAGTCCCTCCACTACTGCAGTGGCAGAGGACAACAGCTGGTGGGCCATACATGAACCCTCAAAATCCATAACCAATTTGCCATCACTAGTCTCAAGACGCCACATGCTGCAACAGGGATGAGAAATGAGGAGAGCTCACGGATGTCTCATGAACAATCAATGACTCTGTCACTGATGTCCAGGGAAATCCTTGCTGACTCAGGGAAATCTGAGCCAAGAGAAAATAAAAGAAGAAGCTAAGAGATATGTGGAGAAAATATTTTGTCATTTATGATTCTAACAAACGTTTTGTTTGCTTGCCATTTGTTTTTAGCGAATAGCCACATCAAATCTCCAATTGAGATACTTAAATAAGAATAACTAAATGCCTTAAAAATCTGTCTCTTTCTATTTCTATAGCTCAGTTTAAATATAAATATCTTAGCTTGATTATTTTAACAACTTACATATCATAAAATATCAGTGTCCTTATGTTACATCCTTCATTCGTATCACCTGGATAAGATCATAATTCAAGGGCTGACACACTCATTTTGGATTAACAGTATCCACATCTCCAGACTCCTCATTCACTACTCTTTCATTTATTATTGCCACTCCCTCATTACCTATTTAAAATTTAGAATTATAGATAATGTAAAGTGTTCTGAACATTGTTTCGGGGATTCTAAAATAAAGTCACAAATGGAGGGAAAATAATGAAAAAAATTTCCTTAAACAGTATTGCTTACAAAAATAGCTCCTTGACATATAAGATCCTATAAACATTGCATACACATTGTTATCCTTACACTTATTGGTAAGATACATACTATGCATATTTGTCTTTATTTTAGGAAGAAATGAAGCAAGCCTATTTGTAATAATAGGCTTATAACCCCTCTTAGTTAAGTAGCATTAACTCTCAGGTAACTTCTTTCCCCAGGCAGCAGAGTGAAACTCAAACCTGAATTAGTGTTCCACCTTCCTTCCCAGCTAGCTCTGCGTGCTCAGACAAGTGACTACTTGGTATTCGTTAGTTGATACTGTAATACAAGCATAAGACTCACCCCACCTAAAGTTGTGTTAAGTAACCAATATGAGAGAGTCCATTTACTATCACGTATATTTTTATATTTCACTGGTTATTTTATACTTTCCCTGAAATAGTATACAATGTCAGTCTTACTAACCAAAAGCAGGGTTAGAAGTAAATATTAACAAATATTAAAATGAAATTTCAAGGCATACTCTACATCTCCAGTCTCATAAAACATGAACTTGATAAGCACTTCCTTAAGGTATTATCAGAAGAATACCTTTGACAGTAATCATTTGAAAGAGTTGTTAAATATAATCTATTTATGCTATACATGCATACTTAAATGCAATAATCAAACAATTCATTATGAAAGGAGTAGTTTATAAGAATTCTAAATTATTTTTACACGATTAATGTTATTTTGGCAGCATAAGTTCACAAGATGTAAATGTCCAGCCAATCCTACTATCTGTATCCAGACCAGGAAGCCTTTGTGTAGAGATATAGAGTCCCTGTGAAGTTCTCCAGGAGTAAAGATGGCTCCAGGGTACTGATGGGTAGTGAGGGCTGCCTCGCAGCTTCAGGGAGCCTACAAGCAAGGGGACATGTTGGGAGCGTCGCAGGCATGGGTAGTTGATGGCAGATAGGAATATGTCACATCAAATCAGGATGGTTTCTCCTTTGTGTTGTTGTTTACCTACTCCCATCGATACAAACATACGCACTAGGAAATGTTAAAAAAGAAAAAGAAAACATGATACAGAGACTGCCTAATGTCCGTCCATACTGCCATAGCCCCTAGAGAAGGACATGACAAGGGTTCAAGAGCTCCTGCACATTCCTGAGCACATTCCTGAGAGTCCCCTTATCTCCTATGCATTCCCATTAAGAAGCTCAGGGAATCCTCTACTTCCCTGTAGACTAAGCCCAATGGACTGAAAGATGCAATTCCCCATTTACTCCCTTTTTCTGAGTGGTCATAAATTTGAATAATATAGTATCAATGTAATCGTAAGCCTTGTGATTTGTGTAACATTTGTATCAATGTAATCATAAGTTTTGTCATTTGTATAACTTTTGCATAATGCATGGTATCTTAGGCTTAATAAACTCCCTTTACTCTATGACAAGCTTGATTAACGCTTCTGCTGGGCCCTACTGATAAACTATGAGATACTTCTGATACCTGGCACTGGGAAGTCTGGACTGAAGAATGTCACTATTGATAAATGTGACTGAAATTCAAGTTCTATACAATGCTCTGCTGGTCACATAGCTAATGTATAGGTATTATCAACTCTGAAATGTAAATGTCAGAAGGGTGAGCAGAAGCGTTTTAGAAAGACCTCAAGTCTGGCTCTTCTCCCTGGATTCGAACTCAGAAATAAACTTCTTTCTACCAGTTCTCTGCCCCTTGATTTATCGGTATCAAGGGTGAGCAGCCAAGCGTTACTCTGACTATAACACTTAAGTTTCAGAAAAATGGTCTTTCAAAGTTTTCAGTAACAAAGTTCTTGTTTTTTAATTTCCAGTTTTATGTCCAAACGTCCTGAAGATATTGCTTCTTTTTGCTTAAAGTAGTTGACATTTTCATTGCTTCTAGCTTTTCAGGTCCTGGTGTGCTTACTGTTCCCTAAGAGTGTTGTTTATATCCTTGGCAACTTGTCACCTCCAAGTCTGCAAAGCATCTAAAGTTAAAGATTTCACAGGGGGAGAGGTCCCAAATCTGCCACATAGGCTTGGCACCTTATCGTGGAGGGGACTTACTGCTCCCGGGAGAGGCCCCAGGCCAAGCCCCATGGCCACAACAACTCCACGGAGGCCTAGGGGAGTAAGAACTGCACACAAACCAGCCGCTCTCCCCAGTCTGGGCGACTTTCCCGTTGGGCCTGTGTTGGGTTGGTGGCTCTGACTTGGGCACTGGGCCAGGAGGCTCCCGGACAGCGCCACCTCTGCCAGCCCTGCTACACACATTCTGCTTCAGGTTCTTTCTCTATAAATTAAAGTACTGACTGAAAGTTTTCAGCATCTACCTGAAGTGCCCAAGGCATAGTAAGAACCACATAAGAAATTTCTATTATAAATATCCTTTCTTTTTTTTCTGTTCTGTTGGTCAGAAGGAAGGATTTCAAACTACTATACTGTCTCAATTCATTTTCTTAACAAATTTCATTTGCTGTGATGTGTTCTAAGCACAAGCATTCTTTTAGTTATTTTCTAAGCTTTCACAATAATTATGATGATTAATTTTGGATTTTTCTGTGTACATGATCTAACTTCATTCTCCTGGAGAGTCCTCCTCATCACAGTTTCTTCAACAGAAGGGGCCTGGTCAGTTATGCTTACTCTCACATACTCTAAATTATATCCTAATTGGAGCTCACTGGTACTGATAGTTCACTCTTTTTGACTTCAAAAAGTGTCTTAGAAATGTAAATCTTTCCCATAGCAATTCACCTGACAAGGCTCTTTCAGTGGGTACTTTCTTTCTGTCTAAAAGACAGTAATAGCAGCCTTGTCCCTGCATTTAAAGAAAAATCTTACCAGTGAATGAGAAGGTTGAAATCACCCAGGATTTTAGAAAATATCCAGACAAGAGCAGCTACCATTGTGTAGTTCAGTATGTGATGGGGAATCCAGAAAAGTGCAGACGCATCACCTAAAAGACACATTCTGTACTTGGATTAAGGAGTGAAGATAGCAATAGGTCTCCTACTCAATCCAAATAAATCTATTGGATGTTATTAGTTCATAATTATAATAATGTACTGAGAAGATTAAAATGACATGTCCATTCTATATGTAACACAATTTGACCTTCGTATTATATATTTTGGGAAAAAATGATGTTGAATTTCTACTTATGAGTCCAAGAATGACCAAAGGTTGGTGAATCAGCCTCAGTAAAAACCAATGACCACTTGGAAGTGACTCAGAGACACCATAAATAGTTCGTAAGACTTGATACACAAGCAGAAACTGCAGAGATTATGGTCTCTTCCACTCCTAATGCAGTAGTATTTCTAATCAATGGAATTGTGAAAATGTTTAAATAATTACAAATTTGATATGATAAACTGAGTATCTCCCCATACCAAAAAATAGAAAAAAAAAAAGAAAAAAACAATAAAAAGTGCTGAAAATATGAGAAAAGGTATCTTTGGAAATCAAAAATGTCAAGATCTTCTGGAAATTTGAAAGCATTTGTACTCAGAGTTATGTGTAAATCAAAATAGAAAACAGAACACATAAAGCCACCAGAGTTAAGCAATGTTCTTCCTAAAAAGAACTAAATTTGGAATGGTCTATGATATTGTTAGGACAATTTAAAAAAACTACATGTGCAATACAGGGCATATCAACACCTGCACAGTAATGTTGTATAAAAAGCCCCCCTCAAAACTCCCTGGTTTAAAATTTCTAATGAGTGTATAGGTTGAATGGACAGTTCTGTGCATCTTGGTAAATATTCTTGATAATAATTCTTTGTTAGATATGTGGTTTACAAATATTTTTTCCATCACTGCACTGTGGATTCTTTTTTTTTTTACTCTCTTAACGATGTCTTTTACAGTACAAATGTTTTTAATTTTAATGAGGACACTCTTTCTGAGAAGATTCCAAATGGTTGGGGATGTGGACTTAAAAAGATGCAAAACACAGCTCAATGAATTTTCTGACCTTTAAATGTATGTAAAACATAGTATAATTAGTGAGCATTATTCTAATCAATCTACATGGTTATCTCTTTACAAAATGAGTATCTATTTTACCCCACTGAGAAAACATAGGAAAGAGAATGATTTGCTGCTTTATAGAGAAGCATGTAACTGTGTCTTGAGTGACTAGAAGGACTGGACAATATGAAGAATGTGGCAGAAACTGCAAGTTCTAATGCATACAGAGGCATTGAATTGTGTATGTTTTGCTAGGGTATGAAGTACATTTGATTACCAAATAAGATAAATGTGAAACATCATATGGCCCAGACTTTTAACAATTTCAATGCCATCTCAAAGTAGGACTTTTATCTGGTGAACAACGGAGAATCACTGAATATATAAAAATTGAAGTTGTTCTGTAAAAACTATTGTGTCACAAGTAAAATAATTAAGTCTTCTTGCAGTTTGAAAGGGGTACCTTGCAGAAGACTGATCCAAGCAAGGGGAACCGTTAGAGAAAAGGCTCTAGGACAGAAGTGTGCCTGGTATATTTGAGGAATAGTCAGAAGGTCAGTGAGGTTGTGAAAAAATAAATAAGGAAAGAGGAACAGAAGAGGAAACAAGAAATATAATAAGACAGGGAATCACGTAGGGCCTTGCCTGTTTATGAAGCTGTAGGTTTTTCTCAGAGTGAAATGGGAAGCTTTTGCATGGTCATAAGCAGAAGAGTGACAGTATCTGAATTAAAGGATCACTCTGGCTTCTGTGTTGAGAGTAGACTTTCGGCTGGTGGTTGGGAAGGGTGGGGTAAGGTTAGAAGTATAGGAACCTATTAGGAGGTTTCACAATTACAGAAGATAAACTGAATAGAAGATAAATTGATTTTTAGTGCCCCTCCCAGTTTTGTCATTCATAGGAACCTAGAAGGAGGCTTTAATCAGGGGTTATATTGTCGTCTTAAACCTTGAAATATTATTTAGACAATCTGAGGATTAAAAATATGGGAGTTAAAAAGTTGTGTGCTACATGGACTAGAGAGGTCAGAGAGAGAATTGTAGGAGTCGTGGTCCTGGAGTTAGTGAGATGGAAAGAAGGACGGTAGTGATAGAGAGATAGGACAATTGAAATATAAATTTTGAAAGAATTTTGTTTCTTACATGATTTGTAATCATAGAAGCCAGCCTAAAAGAATTGGAGGGAGAAAAAAATCCTCAAGGGATAGGAGGTCAAGAAACTGAGAGGCCAAACCAATGTATCCATTGTCTTTCTGATGATTAGTCATTAAGAATGGTGACAGGATTAGTAGCAGGAAGAATGACTGAATTAGAAGAGAGTTCAGAAGGTAAAGGAGTAAATGCAGCCAAAAAGGGTAATAGTCTAATGTCACATATGTAAAGGAACTGGCTTTAAAGAAGACAGGTGGAAAATGATCTGGAAGCAGCAGGGAGGAATCAGAACAAGGATCAGAATAAGTCATATGTAGTTGCAGATTATGTCTCTTGATGTACATATAATAGAAACAGAATTTCAGCTGGGCATGGTGGCTCACCCCTGTAATCACAGCATTTCGGGAGGCTGAGGTGGGAGGATTGTTAGGGTTCAGCAGTTCGAGACCAGCCTGGGCAAAATAATTTTAAAAATTGAACTGAATTTCATCTGCACTATTTCCATCTTGAAAGTCAAGACCCTTAAATGGCAAATAATAGGACAATGACAAGTGGAATTTGGCTGCATGACAGAACTCAGGTTAGCTTAAGTTGTCTTGAGCACTCAAAATACAGGCATATTTTTCACCAGTTGCCAATGATACCTTGATAGGGGTTGAGAAGTGATCAGCATGTAAATACGACTAAGAAGAAAGGAGATATAACCATTGAGAATGGATTGCAGGTGAGGTGTAGAATTTCTGGTGCAAACCAGAGCAATTATATAGATTTGGGTGTTCAGAACATAGGATAAGGGAAGAAAGAAGGCAAAGTAAGACTGGGCAGGCCTATGTGTTTTCAGATACCCCAGTTCTGATCTCTACTGATCGCTCCAGAGCAAGCAGAGGAGGAGGCCTTGCTAGTAGTCCAAGCACACACAGGCCTTCAGCAAGCACGGGGCTGTTCTAATAGAGACAAATGGATTGGTAGGTTCCAGGAGGGGTAGCTTATATCTAACGTATTAAACTACCTGTATTATTCATTTTTGAGATAACTTTTATGGACGACATCTGATAATTAAGTTTGTGAGCTTGCCACTGTGTGCTTACATTGGCAGCAAGATACAAACAACTCAGTAAGGTTTCATAATCTTGGCATACCAGCGTCTCACAGCTGTGTTTGTGTCAATGTGTGGCGGCGTCTTACTGAGTGGCATTCATTATTGTTGTTGCATGTTTTTGTGTGCCTTCGTGAGAATGTTGCCACGTGAATTAGAGCAACGGGCAAACATTAAATTTCTTGTTAAATGTGGCAAGAGTGGGAGTAAAATCAGACATGTGAGTCAAAGTTTATGGGGATAATGCCATGAAGAAAATGGCAGTGTACAAAAGGATTAAATATTTTTCTGAGGGGACAGAAAGAGTCACTGATGAAAAGAGGCCAGGATGACCAGTGATGAGCAGAACCGTTGAAAATACTGCAAAAATTAGTTGAATTGTGTGTCAAAATCGTCAGTTTTCTGTGAGAATCATAGCAGACCAAATAAATATTGAAGAGAAATAGGAAAATCTTAATTGAAAATCTTGGCATGAGAAAGGTGTGTGCAAATGTAGTCCTGAAGGAGTTCTTGCATCACAACAATATACCAACTCACACAGCACTATCTGTGAGGGAGTTTTTAGCCAGTAAACAAATAACTGTATTGGAATACCCTCCCTACTCACCCGATCTGGCCCCCAATGACTTTTTTCTTTACCAGAAGATAAAGGAAATAGTGAAAGGAAGAACTTTTGATGACATTCAGGACATTAAGGGTAATATGACAACAGCTCTGATGGCCATCCCAGAAAGAGTTCCAAAATTGCTTTGACAGGTGGACTAGGTGATGGTGTCCATGCATAGCTTCCCAAGGGGAGTACTTCGGAGGTGATCATAGTGATATTCAGCAATGAGGTATGTAGCACTTTTTCTAGGATGAGTTTGTGAACTTAATTGTCTGAATTCGTGTACTGAAAAATCTCTATATAAACGGTAAATTGAAATTAGCATTATAAAGGAATGGTCACAGTCACAACAGTCAAAAAAAAAGCACTTTTTTCTACAATCAAGAAAACTTGCTGAGGGAAATTTCAGTTCACTGCCTAAACTGAGAAGAGAGTGAAGAGGACAGAGGAGTTCTGAAGAAATAGCCTTTCTCAGAGACTCTGTCATTTGGAGAGGGAAGACAAATGCAGCAAGACAGAGAACTCTATAGTGTGTGTAATTAAGGTTTATCTCACATGAGCATGGTTTAAGTCCACAGACAAATTGTGAGGAATCCCCCAAACCCTTTAGCTACCCAACATTTCCTATGTTGATGCCTTATCATTTTCTTTCTTTGTCATGCCTCAAACCCCCTTAATCCTCCTGGGAGGGAGAAGCAGGGCTGCTGGGAGCTCAGAGCTGCTGGGAGCTGAAGGGGAAGGGGAAGCACCAAGGTTTCTGCACAGGGGGGGGTTGATTCTGCGGTGCTGTGGCCAAGCTGCTGGCACAGAGATACATGGCCAAGTCCCCAGGTTCTGTGGGCTGGATCTTCAGAGTGCAGAATGAGGCATCAGGCATCTCAGCTGAGAACCGATCCTTGGACATCATTCCATCATCCATAGGAGATCGGCTACGGAAGTAAGTCAGCAACTCCACTCCTCACATCAAGGTCTGTCTGTACCAGTAAAGATCACTGTGGCCTGAACTTGGCTCACATCTCAGAGTCACTGCTTTTCCTGTCTCTGTCACCTCATGCCGAGGTGTCTGGATGACCCCGCATCTGTGTGCTCTATAAAGAAAAAGCCAGAATTGGAGGACAGAAAAGGAAAATATAGGGAGTCATCAATATAGAAGCCCAGCATGACGATGCCAAATATTCTGAGGACTCACTTGCTACCAGGATACTAAGGGCCACACAGCAAAGGGTCCAGGTGTCCATGGAAGGATGGGCAATGATATGAGCCATTCCAGATCAGGAATGTGAACATGAGCAGAGAAGGGTATTTTGGGACATTTTATTCTCACAAGATATATCTGTTGGTGACATCATGAATGAGCCACCACCTCCAACCTGAAAGCTCCTTTCAGAGGAGCCTATATCTCTGGGAGATGAATCAGGCAGGACAGAACTCAACTATTATTAACTTGAGATACAAACTGACACATACAGAGGCTCTTGCAGATGCATTTCGATATTATGAATTCATAACACTTTCTCTGTTGCATTTCTTACCTAAGAGCCTGCCAACTATATCCATCTGCACTTCAAACTCTAAGTATTTAAAGATGAATTTGGTGTCCTCTTGCAAGACAGCCTCTCAGTAAACTCTCCCATTCCTCTCACTGGTGGCTCAAAGCTCCTAGTCATTTATACAAACTCATGTCATCCATCGAGTAGTTAGGGGTTGGCCTCTGGGCTCTCCAGGAAGAACAAGCATATCAACTACATTGTTAGGAATGCCGAAGCTGCACGGATGACCCCCAAACTGCTTAGATTTAAAAGATCTTCTCCGCAGTGAACTCTTCTGAGTTTTTTTCCAAACCTCAAACTGAATTGGCTTTCCAAAGTCTACAGCACAAAATCTCGTACATTCTCTATCCCCAAAGTAAAATAAGAAGAGGATAAGAGGAGTCTTATTCTTGGAGATATGAAGATAAAATGGTCTGAACTTCCTTTGTTTCAGTGTTTTCTCATTGTTAACACTCAGCCTTTCCCCTAGAGAAACCACCCCCAAACCTCCAGAACCTACTTCCGCTCAGAGTGAAAGTTATAGGGTTATGGAGAGCTGAGAGAAGCCTCTACCTTGTAGGTCAGTTAAGTTTGGCTAACAAGGAAGAACGAACAGTTTAAGTCTATACTTTGGCAGTTGGCACAGATGCATACTGCTGATTCCCTTCCACTCGAGAGCACTTGCCAATTTTAAAGAGCAAATGCTTTGCTGACTAGCCCGTGTTCCCTTAGGGGCCTATTCACCTTGTGGGCTCTATCCCCTTGTAGTGTCTCTTAAAACCAGAATGTAAAACTGTGGTCATTATTCTGTCTTCAAAAAGATTATTGCTTGTTCTTCCCATGTCACCAAGTCCCAAGTATGTTAGGCAGAATAATGGCCCTTCAGAGATGTCCATGTCAAATTCCCAGAAACTGAGAATGTGTTCAATTGTGTGGCAAGGGGAAAACTGATGTTCTAAATGTAATTAAGGTTACTAATCAGCAGACTTTAATATAGGGAGAGTTGCTTGGTTTTCCAGGTAGGCCCAATGTCACCACGAGGGGCCTAAAATGTGGAAGAGGGAGGGCAGAGAGATTCACGGTCCTAAAATGTGAAGAGGGGCAGCTGAGGGAAACTGCTAGGGGAGGGAGGGGCATACCTCATCAACAACTGTACCTGCATGATCAATGTTTATGTACCTAACCTTGAGTTGTACCCCACATCTTTATAATAAAAATTTTTAAAAATGTGGAAGAGGGAGGACAGAGAGATTCAGTGATGCAGTGTGAGAAAAGACTCAGCCAGTCATTGTTGGCTTTGAAGGTTGAATGGGGGCAAGAGCCAAGAAGTGCTGGTGGCCTCTAGAAGCTGAAAAGGACAGAAAAACAGATTCTCCACAAAAGCCTCCAGAAAGAAAGCAGCCCTGTCAATACTGGTTAGAAACATTTTGGATTTCTGACACCCAGAAATGTAAGGTAATAAAATATCTGGTGTTGTAAGCCAGAAAGTTAGTAGTATATTTTATAGTATCAACAGAATTCTAATGCATTATAGTATCCATGGGACTCAATGAGTGCAAGAGGCAGAAGTTAGATATGCAATACAGGTAGAGGCAGATGCACAATCACATGGAAGGAATTTAAAATCAGGCCAAGGGAAGTCAGGCAGAAACATTTCCTTTACTCCGCCTGGGCCTCATCTGCTTGTAGGGGACATACAGGAGTAGAGTGTGTGGCAAAATCCAGACTAGATTGTGACCCTGTCCTACTGAGAGCAAAATCCCATTGTTTTAGTTCATTCCAGAACCTGCAGAATAAGTGGATATGCCAGTCCTGTCACTCTAACTGCCAGCACTCTGTGGACAGAGTGCCTCTGCTCTGGCACAAGGTGGCACCTCCTTTCTCCTTGCTTATCCTCTTCATTCGACATAGCAGGTAGGGCTTACCCAGGTTGGTTGGAGTCAGGCTCTCTAAGGCTCTCCTGGCACACAAACTGCTTCTCTGGGTTCCCCAACTCAGAACACAGGCACTGCACCACCCAGCTCCTGTGTCTCCACATCTTCAGCAAGTTCGGAGGTATATCCACTGCAAGCACACCTGCCATTCAGAGCCCAATTCAAAACTCCATTTAGAGCAAAACCCATCTCTATAGCAATGGAGAAAGAAGGGTGGGTCTCTAGTACCTTCAACTCCAGCCATATTTCAAGATATGTGCAAACCAACTTTCTGAATCTAGGTTCAACTTCTTCAGGGTTTCCCTTAATGATCTCCTTTCTGGGAGCCATTTTAGTCCCTCCCCAGGGACTCTGGATGACGACGAAGCCACGTTGCCTCCTAGTAGTCGGTGCATAGTATCAGCACAAATGTACTCTGTTGCGAGAACCTAAGAGGGGTATATGGGATTTTATGATTGGTGGGTGTTGGAAGGCCAAATAAATAACATTAGTATTATGGCCTAACATGGAATCACCTTAGAGATGAACGTTTGGGTCAGACAGGTGGAGATAACGATGTCAATTTTAATATTGATAAACAACAGGGCTCAATTCGGGACCGAATAGGTTGACTTACACTATCCTAATTCTGAATTTAACTCATTTTCTCTCCCATTTGAACTTCAGGCCAACCCTGTATGGAGAAAATGTTCTCCACTGATTTTAGTCTATGTTTAAAAAGCACCAAAAAATCTACTTTTTTTCTAGCTAGCCAGAAGGAAAGCAGGAAGATGAAGAAAAACTAAGTGAAGATCAAGAGACTAAATAATATAACTTATTTTCATTCCCATAGAGAAGATTTGGTCAGGAATAGGAAGGCTAAACAGGAGTATTCCTTTAGGGGAGCCTCTCAGAATGGAGAGTATGGAACAAAGTGTTATTCCAGGAGACTGGGTTTTAACGATGAAAGATGATAACGATTTATTAAATACTCTCTCCAACTCCAGCCCTTGCACTTCAGGTATGCTCAGAAAACACAACACAAATATGTAATAACAGTGCAGCAATTACCTTCATTCCAAGCCCTTTCTGTATTACCTGACCTAATCTAAGTATTCTCTTTATTCTACTTTCCGTCTTGTCACATGGTCCAATGGAACATCAGAGGTTATGTGAGAACAGTAAATAGCAATGTAAGAATACGCCAATAATAAAACGCCCAAATAGATGTCCCAGTGTGATTATAAATCTTCTTCAATGTTTTAAAATTGAAAAAATTAAAAAATATTTTGGTTGAAATCAAAGTTTAACACCTCTATGCCATTTCAGTTAAATATCAAACAAATAGCCGGGCTCGGTGGCTCAGCCTGTAATCCTGCGAGGCTGAGGTGAGTGGATTACCTGAGGCCTGCCTGGGCAACTTGGCGAGACCTCATCTCTACAGTAAATCAAAAAATTAGTCGGGTGTGGTAGCGCGCGCCTGTAATTCCAGCTACTTGGAAGCCTGAGGCGGAAGGTTTGCCGGAGCCCAGCAACTCAAGGCTGCGGTGGCCGGCCACTGCACTCCAGTCTGGGCGACCGAATGAGACTCCAACTCAAAAAAAAAAAAAATCAAACAAATCACAGATGAAGAATCTAACATTAAAATTCAAAGAAAAACAACTCTCAAAGTAAAATTATTGTCACCTTAATTCTAGTAACTAAGGACAATGGCATTCAATCTTTCAATATATTGTTG
>CAUYQG010032797.1:0-32380 GCA_963574415.1 Tarsius wallacei
GTTCTCACTCATAAGGGGACCTTGAACAATTATGATACTATAAGAAAGGGATTGGCAGTAGTGGGAAACTGTTGTGGCGGGGGTGGGGTGGGGGGTGGGGGTGGGACTGGCAGTTGAAGGAAACTGTTAGGGGAGGGAGGGGCACACCTCATCAACAAGGGTACCTGCATAATCAGCGTTTGTATACCTAACCCTGAATTGTACCCCACATCTTTATAATTAAAAAATAAATAAATAAAATAAAAATAAAAAATAAAATAAACAAATGGGGGCTCTGGTGTCCTGCACCTACATTTTAACCTCTCTCCACAACTGTCCCCCTGCCAATCTTATTTCAGCAACATCAGAGTTCCAGCTGCAATTCTAGGTCTAGTTGTAAGTAATGGGAGAAGCAGAGTAAAGGTGGACAGAAATATTTAGGATGTGTGTGCGGGCACGCGCGCGCGCACACACACACACACACACACACAACCAACAAATCAGGCTTGAAAATGGAATTCTACTGATGCAGAAATCCTCTGGTAGAGAATAAAGGGCCACAGTGCTCCAGTATATCTGTTTGGAGAATTTATGTCTTGTATCTTGTTTGGAGAATTATGGGGAAAAAGTCTGGGTTCCTTGGCCCCCAGGCAGGTCTTGCTCAGTGAGCTAGCTGTGCTGCTTAGAAGCAGCCTGCCTCCTCCTCCCTCCCCCCCAGTCTGGGATCCATAATTGGCAAGATCTAGAGAGTAATATGCCCAGGCTAGATCCAAGTCTGTTAAATGCCATAACTCTCAGGCTCTTTGAAAATAAAAATTGGCACAAATTTCCAGAAAGCAACCTCGTAATATGTCTCAAGAGCTTGAAATATGTCCAGTTCATATCCTTTTATCCAATTATTTTATTTCTTGTCTTCAGGAAATAATCAGAGGTGTGATAAACGATTTATGCATAAAGATCTTCATCAAAGTGTCAAGTCTAATTGCAAAAAAAATCAGCAATAACTGTACACTTTCCACAATATAGGACTAGTTTACATCATGGTGTAAAATATACAGATTGTTAAAACATGTTTTCAAATAATTTTTATTGATGTGAGAAAATGTTCACAATGTAATGCTAATTGAAAGATGCAGGAAAGTTTACTTTTGCAGTTTAATCCAGTCGTGGATATATACATCTATTTATAGACAGAAAAACACTGGACAGAAATACACTAAAATGTTAACAGTCGTTAGCTGAATTGTGTAGTTGTGTTTTGAGTTCTGGTTTTTTATCCCCCCCCTGGAGTTTCTGAGTTTATATTGCATCTATAATTAGAAAAAGAAAATAAGATTTTTTTTTTTTTAATGAAAAGAAGGTTTCATTTTTCATTATGTCACCGAGTTTCCGTCAAAGGCTGATCTCAGAAATGACCCCAATAATAATCACCATCAACCTATCACACTGGGCGCACATTAATTCATTCCAAACACTTCCCTGCTCTTGGCCACCCTTGAATCTCACAGCAGCTTTCATGTGGGTGAGCCAGGGGAGAGTTTCAGTCCCTCTCATGATGTCCTTCTCGTGACATCCCACTGAGGGCTGATGTATGCTTGCTGGACGGCGGGATCTGTTTCAGTCATGAGAATATCTACCAGGTAAAGACTATACGTCATTCTTGTTATTTTGCAACATTATGAGCTCAACAGGAGCCTCAGGAATTGGAGAAATCTTGCCCAGACATGCAAGAGTACATTTATCATTCAGTCTTGTGTGCCAGGCAAGGTTTCCAGCCATTCTGCTGACATTGTTCCGGGCTGTTACTTGAAGGAGCTGACTGATAGGGCTGAGCAGGCAAGTTTGGGATGGAAGCCTGGGGTTCCATGTGGAAGAATGGAAGCCAGCTCCACCCTCTAAGTAGTCACTTGGCAGGAGTTTGGGGTCATGGTGTCACCAAAGGGCTCTCTCTGTTTCTTCAGATGGAGGTGATTGTTGGGGACTTTGGGATTGTGGTGGTGCCCCGGGACGCAGCCGACACAGACCGAATCATGAATCACTCCTCAATACTCCGCAAATACAAAGTGAGTCTTCCATCTCCCTGCTGGTGTGTCTCTATGGTGTGGCCCTTCTCTGAGAGCCTGGGGAGGCTGGAGGAATTTAGCGTGAGAGACTGGCAACCTACTCTCTCTGCTCTGTCCTCAGAACAACATCATGGTGGTGAAGGATGACATCAACCATCCCATGTCTGTTGTCAGTTCAACCAAGAGCAGGTACGTTTGACAAATGACCCAAGAGACTTTGACCAAAGAGTCTTATACGTCTCCACACAACTTCCCCAGTCAAGGTGATCCTCAGATTTAGGCAGGTGTCTGCCATCCCAGTGTTTATCCTCTTGTTTGAACCTCATTTATTTGTTCCCAGGCATTTACTTTAAGGGGGGAGGAGGCATTAGCTAATCTTAGCTGGTTGAAGGGGAGAAAGGATGCTTTTAGTTGTGGACTTTTTAGTTTGAGGTGCTCAAGGAATAATGTGGTAGTAAGGGTATGAGCTAAGCTGCCACAACAAAAAGGTTCCAACCTTAAGAATTTTAATTAGGCTAGATATTTAGTTTCCTGTTACTGAAATCAAAAGGAATGAATCTATGGTCTCATCCATATGAAGCTTCCATCTCTGGGCCCACAGCTGCTGCAATGACTGTTTGTTTCAGCCAGTGGGAAAGGCAAGGTGAAGCCCATGGTAAGAAGATGACTCAAAGTTGTGCATATCACTGCCCTTTGCATTCTGTTGACTCAGGGATGGAGGGAAACTGGGAAATAGACTTTATAGCTTGGCAGTCATATGCCCAGATAAAACCTAGGAGGCTCTCTTACTAAACTAAAGGAAAGAATGGACACTAGGGGTCAGTTAATCGTTTCCACCACAAATCCCAAGGGGAAATGGTCCATGGGAATGGTGAGATAAATAGGATCTAGAGGTCTGGAAGTGTAAAACTGAAAGCCATGAGCATGTCAGTGGCAGTTAAAATTCTGGGCGTGAATGAGGGCAGAGAGAGTCAAGAAGAGAAGGCTGTGGGAACATTGCAAATATTTCAGCATTTAAAAGAAGGCTAAGGAGTAGTCAGAAACCATCAGCAGTGGTGGCCCAAAAACCAAGGCAGGAGACGGTACAAAGATGTAGAGCATTGTCATCTGGGTCACATGTTTCAGAGAAATCTAATGAGCGGACTTTAAAAAGTTCACTGGACTTCTTTCCTGGAAGGCAGTTACAGTGACACTTGCAAGAGTAGCATTAACATCCCAAGGGCAATAGCATCAAGGGGAGAGGGGGAAGAAAATTGTGGTTCCAAACATGGCTGCACACTAGCATCATCATGAAGAGTTGCATGACAGTACAAATTCCTGTATCTTACTCGGTCCCATAAGAATTTGTAAGGGTTAGGATTATGGATCTGCCTCCTGGGCAAGTCTAATGAAGTTGGGATTGGTATTTGGAAACTACACGTATAGTCACTTTTCCAAGAAGCTTTACTATTCAGGGAGTCACTTAGGGCTCTAACTTGCGAGGTCAGGTTCGTGTAAGCACTGAAAAGAAGTGAGCTAGTCTCCAGTGATGTCTCAAAGGCAAGGCTTTTAGAATCTCGATAGCTGAAGGAGTATATGGCTTTTTACAAATAGCTGTGGGGGCCTGACATTCCCAAGACTATCATATGAGGAGAGAACATGAAGCAACCAGACCAAGCCTGGAGAAAAACTGTGCAGGAACCAAGGTGTTTCACTGGAGTCCTTCATACCTGTTGGTGCCTTCTTTCCATGTGTTCCTTTAAGAGGGAAGAGATGTGGTCAATCAAAGAACTTCCAGAAGATTCATTTGCATGAGACTAGCTTTCAGAGGAACCCAAAGGAATGAAATAAGAATCCAGTTCTAAGAGGAAAGTTTATAGCAATAAAAGCCTACATTAAACAAGAATTCAAATAAATAGCCTAACATTATTCCTCAAGCAGCTAGAAAAAGGAGAAGAAACAAAATCCAAAGTTAACATAACAGAAGGAAGAAAGTAATAAAGATCAGAACACAAATAAATCAAATATGGAATCGTAAACCATAGAAAAATTAGTTAAACTAAAAGTTTTTTTGAAAAAAATAACCAAAGCCCTTACTTGGACTAGGAAAAAAGAGAAAAGACTCAAATAATCATAAGTGAAAGTGTAGACATAAAACAGATGCTTCAAGCCGGGCTCGGTGGCTCAGCCTGTAATCCCGTGCCTTGGGAGGCTGAGGTGAGTGGATTGCCTGAGCCCACGGGTTTGAGACCCGCCTGGGCAATTTGGCGAGACCTCATCTCTACAATAAATCAAAAAATTAGCCGGGCGTGGTAACACGCGCCTGTAATTCCAGCTACTTGGAAGGCTGAGGTAGAAGGATCGCCGGAGCTCAGCAGCTCGAGGCTGGGTGACAGAGTGAGACTCCAACTCAAAAAAAAAAAAACACACAACAGATTCTTCAGAC
The DNA here is from genome assembly GCA_963574415.1 of Tarsius wallacei. Classification (NCBI taxonomy): domain Eukaryota; kingdom Metazoa; phylum Chordata; class Mammalia; order Primates; family Tarsiidae; genus Tarsius; species Tarsius wallacei. The sequence goes on from CAUYQG010032797.1 coordinate 4,468, forward strand.
ACAAAAAATATTATAAGGGACTATTATGAACAATTATATGTCAACAAATTTGATAACATAGGAAATGGATAAATTACTAAAAAAAAAATGCAAACTACTAAGGTTGAATCAGCAAGAGGAAGAAAGCCTAAACAGACCAATAACAAAAAGACTGAAGTAGTAATTAAAAACCTCCCGGCCGGGCTTGGTGGCTCAGTCTGTAATCCTAGCACTTTGGGAGGCCGAGGCGAGTGGATTGCCTGAACCCGCGGATTCGAGACCCACCCGGGCAACTTGGCAAGACCTTGTCTCTACAATAAATCAAAAATTAGCTGGGCATGGTAGCGCGCACCCGTAGTTCCAGCTACTCGGAAGGCTAAGGAGGAAGGATCACTGGAACCCAGCAGGTCAAGGCTACGGTGGCTGGGAGCGTGCCACTGCACTCCAGTCTGGGTGACAGTGAGAATCCAACTCAAAAAGCAAAAAACCTCCAACAAAGAAAAGCCCAGGAACAGATGACCTAAGATGAATTCTAACAAACTTTTAAAGAATTAATACCAAACTTTTAAAGAATTAGTACTTATTAAATTCTTCCAAAGCCGGGCTCAGTGGCTCAGCCTATAATCCCGCGACTTGGGAGGCTGAAGTGAGTGGATTGCCTGAGCCCGTGGGTTTGAGACCCACCTGGGCAAATTGGTGAGACCTCATCTCTACAATAAATCAAAAATTAGCCGAGTGTGATAGTGTGTGCCTGTAGTTCCAGCTACTTGGAAGGCTGAGGCGGAAGGATCGCCGGAGCCCAGCAGGTCAGTCAAGGCTGCAGTGGCTGGTAGCGGCCACTGCACTCCAGTCTGGGCGACAGAGTGAGACTCCAACTCTAAAAAAAAAAAGAAAAAAAAAAAAAAGAAGGAAAAAAAATTCTTCCAAAAAACAGAGCAGAGAAAACACTTTTAAACACATTTTATGAGGCCAGCATCACCTTGACACCTAAGCCAGACAAAGACATCACAAGAAAAGAGAATTGCAGGCCAATATTTCTGAGGAACATTAATACAAAAATCCTTGGCTGAGCACAGTGGCTCATGCCTGTAATTCCAGCAATTTGGGAGGCCGAGTTGGGAGGATTACTTGAGCCCAGGAGTTCAAGACCAGTCTGGATAACATAGTAAGACATTGTCCCTACAAAAATTACAGAAGATAGCCGAGTATAGTAGTGTGTACCTGTAGTCCCTGAGGCGAAAGGATTACCTGAGCCCAAGAGGTCCAGGCTATGATGAGACATGCTTGTGCCACCACATTAAAAAAAAATCCTCCATAAAATATTAGCGAAACGAATTCAACAACACATCATAAATGTTTTACATCATGATCAAGTGGGATTCATCCCTGGCATGCAAGGTTGGTTTAACATACACACATCAATCAATGTGATACGTCCACATTAGCAGACTGAAAGACAAAAGCACAAACCATATCAGTTGATGCAGATAAGTCATTTGACAAATTTCAACATCCTTTCTTGATAAAAAATTTTTAGCAGTTTAGATATAGAAGGAAAGTTTCTCAATATAATAAAGGCCATGCCATTTGAAAATACACACACAGACACACACACACACATACACACACACACACACGCAGAGCTAACATTATAATCAATGGGGAGAAACAAAGTTTTTCCTCTAATAAAGGAGGTGGAGGTATAAGACAAGGATGTCCAATCTCACCACCTCTATTCAACATAGTACTAGAAGAACTATCAAAAACAATTAAACAAGAAAAATAAATACATTCACCACAATTGGAAAGGAAGAAACAAAGTTATCTCTGTTTGCAGACAACATGACCCTATATGTGGAAAACCCAAAGACTTCTCAAAAAAACTATTAGACCTAATAAATTAATTCAATAAAGTTTCAGGATACAAAATCATCACACAATTCTGTATACAAATAATGATCTGGCCAAACAAATCCAGAAAACAATCTCATTAATGATAGAATATTTAAAAAATTAGAAATAAATGTAACCAGGGAGGTGAAAGACCTGTACAATGATGACTATAAAACATTGATAAAAGAAATTGAAAGGGACATAAGTTGAAAATATATACATATTCCATGCTAATGGATCAGAAAAATTAATATCGTTAACATATCTGTATTACCTAAAGCAATGTATAGATTTATCAAAATACCAGTGGCATTCATTCTTTACCAAAAAAAAAAATTAGGAAAATCAATCCTAAAACATGTATGAAACTGCAAAAACCCTGGATAGCCAAAGCAGTTCTAAGAAAAAACAATGTCGGAAGCATCACACTTCCTGATTTTAAATTATACTACAAAGTTATAGTAATCAATATGTTACCGAGCAATAGGCTTGCTTCTCAACATGCATAGATGCCAACACTAAGTCTCCAGCTTCTGAAAAAAGAAAAAATTTTGTTGTGAGTCCACTGGCAAAGAGACAGGAGGCAAGCTCCCTAGCTGGGATCTGGAAGCAGGTTTTATAGGCAGAGAATAACAATGAAAGAGTTAGGAAAATGCAACAAGGTGTGATCAGATTGGGTCATGCAAAGAGGCAGTGATGGGTCTTTGACCCTTAAGTCTGTCCTGCAACAAAACAGGGCACAGCTCACTTCTTAATTTGGTCTCTGTTCCTTGATCCAAGTACTTAGATTCTTCCTGTGGTTGAATTTTTCATTTTGGCTGGCTCCAGGGTCATAAATTGGGCATTCTTGGTTCTTCTGAGCATGCTCAGGTTATATGACCTGCAGCCTGGAGGCCCATTGCTCTGAAAAATAACTCAGCATTTTGTTACAGTTGATTGCTGACAAAGTTGAACCAGATTGAACTGGCTCTGCAGTTACAAAAACAGTATGGTACTGGCATAAAAACGGACACATAGACCAGTGGAACAGAATAGAGAGGCCAGAAATAGATTCAAACATATGGTCAACTAATTTTTGACAATGGCACCAAAAAGACAAGGGAGAAGGAATGGTCTCTTCAATACATGGTGCTGGGAAAACTGGATTTTCACATGCAGAAGAATGAAATTAAACCCGTAACTTATACCACACACATAAATCAACTCAAAAATGGATAAAAGACCTCAATGGAAGACCTGAAACCATAAACTCTTAGTAGGAAACATAGGGAAAAAGTTCCTTGACATTGGCCTTGGCTATTATTTCTTGAATACCACACCAAAAGCTCAGTCTACAAAAGCACAACTAAATAAACCGGACTACATCAAACTAGAAAGCTTTTGTACAGCAAAGGAAACAATCAACAAAATGAAAAGGCCACCTATGGATTGAGAAAAAATATCTGCAAACCATACATCAGATAAGAGGTTAATAACCAAGATTTATAAAGAACTTATACAACTCAATAGCAATGAACCCAAACTACTCAATTAAAAAATGGGCAAGCCGGGCTCAGTGGCTCAGCCTGTAATCCCGCGCTGTGGGAGGCTGAGGTGAGTGAATTGTCTGAGCCCGCGGGTCCGAGACCCGCCTGGGCAACTTGGTGAGACCTCATCTCTACAATAAATCAAAAATCAGCCAGGCGTGGTAGCGCGCGCCTATAGTTCCGGCTACTCGGAAGGCTAAGGCGGAAGGATCGCTGGAGCCCAGCAGGTGGAGGCTGCGGTGGCCGGGAGCGGCCACTGCATTCCAGTCTGGGTGACAGAGTGAGACTCCAACTCAAAAAATAAAAAAATGGGCAACGGACTTGAATATGCATTTCTCTAACAAAACAGTGATTACCAGGAGGGGGTAGGGAAGAGAAAATAGGCAGATGTTGGTCAAAGGCACAAAGTAGCAAACATGTAGGATGAACACATTGAAAGATGCAACAAACCACACGAGGACTATAATTAATAATAGCGAATATACTATATTCAGAATTTTTGCTAAATGAGATTATAGCCGCTCTTGTCACAAGGGGAAAGAAATGAGTAACTAAATAAGATGATGGACATATTAATTTGTTTCACTACAGTAAACATTATGCTATGTATGTAGCTTATAATATCAGATTGTACACTTTAAATGTGAAAATTTCGTTTACAAAATAATAGCTGATACATTAAAATGCCTACTGTGTGCTTGGCGCTATTCTAAGTGCTTTGCGTAACTTATTTAGTCCTTTCAATAACTAAATGGGATTGGCCCAGATATTATCCTCATTTTACAGAGAAGAAAACTAAAGAACAGAGGGGCTTAAATAACTTGCCTGAGGTATCTCAGCTACGCAGTGGCAGAGTCAGGATGAATAGTGCCACCAGGGTTAGGGAGAAATTGTAAGGGAGGAGGGCTATCTTCTAACACAGGTATCATTTACTTAAACGAAGTAAAGGCTAGTCATGGGATGTTGGGAGACCCCAGAATACCCTCTTCCTTTCTCTGAAAGACAGTGGGCCAGGCCAGTCCTCTTGCCTTGCTTCAGATATGGATGTCCATCTGATTTCCATTTCTTTCTGTGCAGGCTGGCCCTGCAGCATGGGGACGGCCATGTTGTGGATTACCTGTCCCAGCCAGTCATCGACTACATTCTCAAGAGCCAGCTGTACATCAATGCCTCCGGCTAGCAGCCACACAGCCCTCTGCTCCACTCTCCCCTCGTCCTCCGCCAACGCACTGGCCCCTCCAGGCTCTGTCAGTCCCCCTGTTTCTCTCCTGCCTCTCTGTTTCTCCATCTCCTCATCTGACTGAATCTGGGTCCATTTCTTTAGTTTCAAAAGGCCATTTTCCCCATTCGCTGACTTAACCCCCCACAGTGTGGGGGACCTGCAGAGAACCATGGCATCCCCTATTCCACAGTCATCTTTGGACAAACTTTCCTCTAGTCTCCGGGTTGGGGGTGGGTGAGGGAATAGGGGCGGGATTGGGGGAAGTGCAGTCCTCGGAGACGTACTGGTGTCCGTCTCCCAGCATGCTCTAGAGAGGCGGCTCTGGTGCCCTTCCTCCCAGCATGCTCTGGGGAGGCGGCTCTGGCTCTCGCCTTCCCGGCATGCCCTTTACTTGCCCTTTGCTTTACAAGTAACCCTTTGTAAAGGGCTATTTTTCTTTTCTTTTTTTCTTTGTTTATTTTTCTTTGTTCATTCCTCGTAGAACTTGGATGAAATCAGTTTCTTTATGTCTGGAGTCTTGGTGTGCTCCCTTTTGATAGGACACTGTAGCCAGCCTCAGCACTTAGTTGTGTGCATGAGGGCCACACTTAGTAGAGAAGGCCGGGCCACCTCCACTTCTCCAACACACACACACACATACACACACACACACATACACACACACACACCACAACAGTAGCAGCAACAGCCGCAGCCTTTGGTCAGGAGTGAGACTTTCAGGTTCTGAAACCTGGGAGGCAAGCCTGGGAATAGCAGAGTTCTCAGAAGAATTTGAGTCCATTTTTTTAGTTTCAAAATGTCATTTTCCTGATGCTCTGGGCTTATGATCACACAGGGTCAGTACATCCTCATTTCCTGATGGCATCTGTTCATTTACTAATCTGGGCTGTGGCGGATGGCACAGTGTGGGTTTCCTGCCAGCCTAGCATTTCCAAGGAGCCCTCAGAGCACCATCTAAACCCTTGGAGGCCCTGCTTAGACATGCTCTTGCATCTGAGAAGAATCATATGGATAAGTCCAGATCCTGATAAACTAGTCATGTCTTTAAAAAAAAAAAAAATGCTATGGGCTGGGCGCAGTTGCTCACATCTATAATCCCAGCACTTTGGAAGGCCGAGGTGAGAGGATTGCCTGAGCCCACGAGTTCGAGACCAGCCTGGGCAACTTGGCAAGACATCATCTCTACAATAAATAAAAAAATTAGCTGGGTGTGGTGGCGCATGCCTGTGATTCCAGCTACTTGGAAGGCTCAGGCGGAAGGATAACCTGAGTCCAGCAGGTAGAGACTGCGGTGGCTGTGAGCATGCCACTGCACTCCAGCCTGGGCAACAGCAAGACTCCGAATTTAAAAAAAAAAATGCTAGGAATTTACTCAACCCTCCAGATCTTTGCTCATTGGAATTATGTATTGCCTGTTTGGCTGGGAAATATCTCTATCATGATGCAAGTCCAGAATGACCTAGGAGAAAACAATTTGGTACCCTGATAGGAACTGATAACACACTCTCTGACACACAGGCGACGCCAGAGGTCAACTTCTTTTTGAGAAGCGATGCCTTGGCCTTGTTTCTGGGGCTCCTTGTGACCTGCAGAGCCAAGCAACCCCAAGAGCCACTGAGGAAATCTGCCTGACAGGAAAGGAGAGATCTGGGAGGGGTCAGGAGTCACTGAGCTGTTTCACTCCTTTTCTCCCTGTTTTTCTGCCTTCCTCTCTGCCCCTACAGACGGTTTTGAGAGATTCTGTCCTCATTGTTAAGACCTCAGAAAATTACCCTCTTGTGCTTTGTGTCTCTCATCTAGTCTCTGGCTCTTAGGTTTCTGGTTGTCTTTGAGGAATGGTTCCCAAGTGTTAGGATACTTTTATAAAAATCTAGTATGAGCTGTGTCCCAGGAGGGGCCAGGTGGGACATGAAACCAGGGACAACGTTCTTTACCACACATTTCACATCTGCAACATCCTTCAATTGTCTCCAGGAAAAGGAACTGGATTCAACAACAACAACAACAACAACAACAAACCATAGCCAAGTAGCATCCTGAGGGGCTGTTATTGCTCTTGGATTATGGAAGTAGTCTTCAGATGAAGGAAGGAAGATCCTATTCTTGGATCTCAGGGTTTGACTAAGGATCATGAAATAATAAACTAAAAAAAGATTTAGAGTTCAGTTAACCCAGTACTCTTCTTTAAAAGATGAGGGAGTAGAGGTTCGTGGGATTAAATGGCTAGTCCAAGGTCACATAGCAAGTGCAAAGCCTGACAAGAGGATATCGTTTCCTTTACCCTCAAGCCCTCATGCCACAGGGTCTCTGCCCCTCCATTTTCCCATGTGGTTTCTACTTTTCCCAATCCTCACCCTGGCATCTTTCTCTTCAATTATATCTGTCCCCAGTGCTCCCCACACATAGCATGGAAATGCCAGTCCTGGGGGAGAGTGTGATGGTGAGGAAGGCCATGGCTAGGTGTCCCTTAGAAATAAAGAGATCTCAAGAGTTTGGAGGAAATCCCAGAAAATCCAATAAAGGATTGCTTTGTGCAAGGTGAGAGAAGACCCAGAAATGCTCTGGATGATACTATTGCTGGAGAGTTAAAGATGGAAGAGCCGTTGTCCAGGCAAAACATTCAAAAGCCAGGCAGGTTTTGCAGCTGAGTTTCTTGAGGAAACATGGTGTTTTTAAGGATCTGGAGTTATGGATAGAGCTTATGGGGATCCTCATGGGCAGATTGAGAAAGACTCAATTTTTTTTTGTTTTGTTTCTTTGGTCCACTCTGTTACTCTGATCAAGTCCCATTTAGTCTAGAGTCCACTAGAAGAAACCAGGCTGATCCTGCATGCTCAGTGCAGGGCGGGAACGCATGTGGGAGCGGGCTAAGAAAAAGAACCGACTCAAAAGATTTCTAGGAATGAAGTGGGGACATCATATCTTGGTGGAACACAGGGTTGTGTTAAAAATCGCTTTCTTTAATTAAAGGAAGGTGCATCTCTTTTGGGGTAGAATCATTCATTCCCACCCCACCCTACTCTTCATTTGCTAGGGGAAGGTCAGAGCATGTCTCTGAGTCTAGGGCAGAAAGATGTGACTGTGACCCGGCCACAGGCAATTCCAGAAAGATGATTCAGAAAATAAAGTGGTGCCCCTGTGCCTACAGGATAACCTCTAGGCCTTGACTTCAGCTCTGGGGTCCTGCTCCTTCCTATAAAGGCCCAAGACTGGCATGGCTCAAAGAAAGGCATGGACTGGAAGTATTGTGTCAAGAGGGATGAGGAGCCTCATTCCCTGCCTAACAATAAGGAGCCTCATTCCCTGCCTCCCATTTTTCTCAAAGTGGCTAGTGTAAGAACAGGCAGGAGGAAAACGTTTTGTGTCAATGACTCTCTCCTTAAGAAATGGTCCTCTGGGAGGGCTGTGCTGCTAGTGGGTACCTCAGTCACACACCCCCCAACCCCAGGTAGCCTCTAGAGCCTTCTTGCTTTCATCTTCCTTGAATGTACATAGGAACAGGAGAGGAAAGTCTCTTACTGAAGTGCCTGAAACCCAGAGCTAGAGTTTCTAGAGACGCCGGTCTTCCTGTCTCTGCTTGGCCAGCCTTTCCCTGACGTCCTCTAGTTTCAAGCTCCAGCTTCTCTGAAAGAATTAAAGAGCTTGCTGTTCGAACTAAGTAGAAAGCAAGACACAATAATCAAACTACAGCAAAAGGCAGAGCATTACAGGGAGAAACAACTTGTATTTTAACAGCCTAAATCTACTCTCCCCAAACACACACACACACACACACACACACACACACACACACACACACACACATTTTAGAGGACTAACAGAGAGAAGCATGTTATTATATTTTACTCTTCAGAACAGTCATGCAAAAACAAAACAGTAGAATGTGAAAAGCTCAGGATCTCTCCCAAGGCTCCTTACTGCAGGAGGGCCAACAGGTGAGACGGCAAGGGTGGAAACAGGGACCGATTTTGTAGCTCATCCAGTTAGGACACCTTAGGATTAGATTGTTGTCATGATGCTGGACATGCTTCACCAAATTCATCCAGTCTGCACCTTCTTCTAGCTGCCCAGTGAACTCGACTCTTCATGCAGTTTCTTTGTAGTGTGAGTTCCGAGTGTCCTATAGCCTGTTCTGGTGGGTTAGGAGTGAGTTACGGCTCTTTCCCTCCACCTTCGGCCTAGTCCCAGGGCTGAGGGTTCAACTGGATCCACGTGGTCTTGAGGGTTGGCATGGGGAGGGGGAAGCTTTTTTCAAATCACTTTTTGGTCACATAATCTGCCATTTTAAGAGTAAGATTTGCTCTATGGAAATCAATCCATTAATAAAAACTACATTCAAGTTGCAATACCATTTCACAGTGAAATATTTTGAGTAAAATTTTGTTGCTAGAATAGTCATGGACAAGAGTTTTAACAGTAAAATGTTTCAATTATGTTAATAAATAAAACAATGCTACTGGAGTCTTGTGTCTTGTTCTAGAACCTTCTCTGTGAGTTGCAGAATTAATCACTTTTTTCTTCATAGTTATACTTGACAGGAGACAGCAGTTGTAAAAACCTTCTTGGAACAGGAGGTTTTCTGCTCGGTTTAGCTGATGCCACACGTGTAACATAGAAGTATATACAGCCATACCCAATAATTATAAGGGGAAGAATAATTAGCAAATTTGCCAATTATGTCTATGTTTTCTCAGTTTTAAAAAATTAAATCTTAGATTCTGACTAATCTGCACAGTCAGTGTTGGTTAACTTTGACTTCTTAATGAAATTAAGAACTTTATGAAGTACTTTATGAAACAAAAATATATTTGTGAAAATTAAAGACCTGAATAAGCTTTTGGCATGAACGGTCTTAGCTAAAAAAGAAATTGTTAAATCCATAATTGTATTTGGCAATTTAAACAAACAAAAATGAATAATTGGTTAATTGTTTATTAGTTCTCATTTCATCTTTAGTTATACATCCTGTATTGGGTTGGGTTAGGTCTAAATGGTGGTTATCATTAACTTATGATCAGTTGTGATAGAGAAGATGAAATAGTACTTTTCTATTAGGCCAACTTATTGAAAGGTTTGCTGCCTGTTTGTTGGATTAATTTTTAATTTTTATTTACTTATTTATTATAAAGATGTGGGGTACAATTCAGGGTTAGGTATACAAACGTTGGTTATGTAGGTACCCTTGTTGATGAGGTATGCCCTCCCTTTCCTAGCAATTTCTCTCCACTGTCAATCCTACCCCTCCACCCCAACAGTTTCCCATAAGAATGCCAATCGCATTCTTAAAGTATTATAATTGTTCAGGGTCCGCTTATGAATGGGAACATATGGTAGTCTGTTCTTTGTTTCTGTGATAGATCAATGAGTATGATCGACTCCAAATCCATCCAAGTTGCTGGGAAGTTCATATATTTGTCCTTCTTTATGTCTGCATAATATTCCATTGTGTATATGTACCACTTTTTTTTTTTTTTTTTGAGTTGGAGTCTCACTCTGTCGCCCAGACTGGAGTGCAGTGGCACGCTCCCGGCCACTGCAGCCTCGACCTGCTGGGCTCCAGTGATCCTTCCGCCTCAGCCTTCCAAGTAGCTGAAACTACAGGTGTGTGCTACCACACCCAGCTAATTTTTGGTTTATTGTAGAGATGAGGTCTCGCCAAGTTGCCCAGGTGGGTCTCAAGCCTGTGGACTCAGGCAATCCACTCGCCTCGGCCTCCCAAAGTGCTGGGATTACAGGCTGAGCCACCAAGCCTGGCCTGTACCATGTTTTTTTTATCCAGTTCAGTTTCGATGGGCAACATGGTTGGTTCCATGTTTTTGCTATTGTGAATAGAGCTGCAACAAACATACGTGTGCAGGTATCTTTTCTGTAGAATGATTTGAGTTCTTCTGGATATATTCCCGATAGGGGAATTGCTGGGTCATACGGAAAGTCAATTTCCAGTTCTTTCAGAAATCGCCACACTGTCTTCCAAAGAGGTTGCACTAGTTTGCATTTCCACCAGCAGTGTAGAAGCGTTCCTTTTTCTCCACATCCTCACCAGCATCTGTTGTTGTTTATTAATGATGGCCATTCTTACTAGGGTTAGGTGGTATCTCAGTGTGGTTTTGATTTGCATTTCTCTGATGATGAGTGAGGCTGAGGACTTTTTCGTGTGTCTGTTGACTGCCCGTATATCTTCTTTTGAGAGAAGTGTCTATTCATGTCTTTTCCCTTTTAAAAAAGGAGCTGAGCTGGCTCGGTGGCTCAGCCTGTAATCCCGCGCCTTTGGGAGGCTGAGGTGAGTGCATTGCCTGAGCCCGCGGGTTCGAGACCCGCCTGGGCAAGCAAGACCTCATCTCTACAATAAAAAATCAAAAAATTAGCCGGGCGTGGTAGCGTGCGCCTGTAGTTCCAGCTACTTGGAAGGCTGAGGTGGAAGGATCGCCGGAGCCCAGCAGGCCGACAGAGTGAGACTCCAACTCAAAAAAAAAAAAAAGGGAGGGGGGCTGTTTGCCTTTTTCCTTTCAGAGCATTTGAGTTTCTTGTAGATCCTAGATATTAGGCCTTTGTCAAATATACAGCTGGCAAATATTTTTTTCCATTCTGTGGGCTGTCTCCCTGCTCTCCTGATGGTTTCTTTTGCTTTGCAGAAGCTTGTTAGTTTGATGAGGTCCCACTTGTCTATCTTATTTCTTAAGGTATTGGCCTTTAGGGTTCTGAATAGGAATTGGTTGTCAGTTCCAACTTCCATAAGGGCGTCTTCTGCGTTTTCTAAGATTCTTATAGTTTGAGGTTTTACGTTTAGGTCTTTGATCCATTTAGAGTTAATTTTTGTGTATGGTGATAGGTAGGGGTCCCATTTCAGTCTTCTGCATGTGATCAGCCAGTTTTCCCAGCGCCATTTACTGAATAGATTTTCCTCTCCCCAGTAGTTGTTGTTGGAGGCTTTGTCAAAGATGAGTTGGTTGAGGAATTGAGGCTTTGCTTCCTGAATCTCTATCTTGTTTCATTGGTCTATGTGCCTGTTTTTGTACCAGTACCAGGCCGTTTTGATTACTGTAGCCTTATAGTAGTGCTTGAAGTCTGGAAGTGTGAACAATTCTTATTCAGAACCCTAAAGGCCAATACCTTAAGAAAAAAGATAAACAAGTGGGACCTCATCAAGTTAACGAGTTTCTGCAAAGAAAAAGAAACCATCAAAAGAGCAGGAAGACAGCCCACAGAATGGGAAAAAATATTTGCCAACTGTATATCTGACAAAGGCCTAATATCTAGGATCTACAAGGAACTCAAACGCACTGAAGGGAAAAAAATAAACAGCCCCTTTAAAAAGTAGGCAAAAGACATGAATAGACACTTCTCAAAAGAAGATATACGGGCAGCCAACAGACACATGAAGAAGTGCTCAGCCTCATTCGTCAACAGAGAAATGCAAATCAAAGCCACATTGAGATACCACCTAACCTCTGTAAGAATGGCCATCATTAATAAAACAAACAACAGATGCTGGCAAGGATGTAGGGAAAAAGGAATGCTTCTACACTGCTGGTGGGAATACAAACTTGTATAACCTCTCTGGAAAACAGTGTGGTGATTTCTGAAAGAACTAGAAATTGACCTTCCATATGACCCAGCAATTTCCCTATTGGGAATATACCTGGAGGAACTCAGATTATTCTACAAAAAAGATACCTGCACACGTATGTTTGTTACAGCTCTATTCACAATAGCAAAAACATGGAACCAACCATGTTGTCCATCGAAGCTGAACTGGATAGACAAAAAATGTGGTACATATACACAATGAAATATTATGCAGCCATAAAGAGGACAAATATATGAACTTTACAGCAACCTGGGTGGATTTGGAGTCGATCACACTCAGTGATTTATCACAGAAACAAATAGCAGAGTTCCATATGTTCTCACTCACAAGAGGACCTTGAACAATTATAATGCTGTAAGAAAGCGATTGGCAGTAATGGGAAACTGTTGGTTGGGGGGTGGGTAAGATTGACAGTTGAGGGAAACTGCTAGGGAAGCGAGGGGCATACCTCATCAAAAGGGGTACCTGGATGACCCATGTTTGCATACCTAACCCTGAATTGTACCCCACATCTTTATAATAAAATTTTTTAAAAAAGAAATAGGCATATGTGTGTGTGTGTGTGTGTGTGTGTATGTGATGTGATAGAAATCAAATCAAAGGCAAGAACAGCCTTTTTAAGACTCACTTAAAAAGTCAACATATATAGGCAATGTATATATTCATAAGGTCATGTGTCTTTTCATGGCTTGATCACTACTTTCTTTTTAATGCTTTTTAATACTCTTCCTTTATGTAGAAGCACCGCGATTTGTTTATCCATTTACTTATTAAAGGACACCTTGGTTGCTTCAGGTTAGAGCTATTTTGAGTAAAGCTGCTATTCACATGCTTTTTTGGTGCATATAATTTTTCAAATCAGTTGAAACAATATCTAAAAGCGTAATTTGTATTTCATACGTTAAGATTATGTATAGCTTTGAAAGCAATTGCCAAACTGACTTCCAAAGTGACAATACCATTTTGCATTTTTGCCAGCTACTTATACAAGTTCCTCTTTTTCTGCATCCTTCCTAGCAACTGGTATTCCCTGTGATTAGTGATTAGGATTTTCGCCATTATAATAGGGGTGTAGTGGTATCTAACTATTGTTTTACTTTATAATTCCCTACTGACAAATAATATTGAGCATATTTTCATTGCCTCTTTGCCATCTGAGTGTCTTCTTTGTTGAGCACTCTGTAAATATATTTTGTTCATTTTTAAATTGAGTTTTTGGTTTCTTTATTGTTGAGTTTTATAACTTCTTTGTATATTTCATATAGAGGTCTTTTATGAAACATGTTTTTAGTGAATATTTTCCCTCCTTGTGTAGCTTGTCCTTTGAATCTCTAACAGTGTGTTTCATAGAGGTTTTTAATTTTAATATAGTCTAATTTATCATTTTTCTTTTATGGAGTAGCTTTCAGTGTTGTATCAAAAAATTTATTGCCAACCAAAAGTCATCTAAATTTTCTCTTATGTTTTCTTCTACAATTTTAATTTAAATTCATGCTTTCTCCTTTGAACTGTCTATGCTCCATTGGCAAAGACCAGATGACATTATTTGTTTGCACTTATTTCTGGGCTCTCTATTGTGTTCATTTTCAATTGATAGATATATATGTTTATTATTTTGTCAATAATATTTTGTCTTGATTACTATAATTATATAGTACTTCTTTAAATCAGGAAGCAAGTATTCTCTAACTTTGCTCTCTATCTTCAGTATTATGATGGCTATTGTCATTGTTTTATTCTTCAGATAAACTCCTAACCGTTTTGATGGCATCTGAACAGTTGCTAGCTGAGATTTTCGTAGAAATTGTGCTGAATCTGTGTATCAAGTCTGTAATAATTGACATACTAATAATGACTCTCCCAAGCCATGAAAAGGAATATTTTTCTATAGGTTTACATTTTGAGTGTACTTTTCATCAGCATTTGTAATTTACTGCTTATAAAATGTGCATATTTGTTATTTTCTGTGCATATTTGTTAGATTTATAATTGAGTATTTCAGTTTTCATCTGTACTATTGTAAATGGTAATATTTTCTTAATTTTAAGTTCTAATTGTACATGCTAGTATGTAGTAAAACAATTAACTTTTATATATTGACCTTGTATCCATCATGAGAACTTCTTATAATCAATTACTATTTCTAGGACACTTCAGTTGATAATATTTTTCTTATATGTACAACCATGTCATCTGTGAATGAAAACAATTTTATTTTATTCTTCTCCCATTTGCATACCTTTTATTTCCTGTTCTTATCTTTCTGCACTAGCGGTTATTTCAGTACAGTGTTAAATATAGATGGCAACAGAGGATATCATTGCCAAACTTGGTGGAAAAACATCCAGTTTTTGTTCATTGAGTATAATGTTAGACAGCTTTTTTGTAGGTGATTTCAAATTGAGAAAGTTCTTCTCAATTTTTAGTTTTGGGAGAGTTTTCAGTATGAATGAGTCTTAGGTTTTATTCAAATGCATTTTTTGTATCAATGGCTATGATTTAGTTTTTTGGTTTATTTTTTTGGCCTGCTTACATTGATAATTGCACTGATTGATTTTGAATGTCAAACTAGCCTTGCATACCTGCAGTAAATCCCACTTAATCATGGTGTATTATTTTATACATTGCTATGTTCTGTTTGCCAATATATTTTGAAGATTGTTACATTATGTACATGAAATTTATTGAGCCACAGTTATTCTTTCTTATTTATTTGTAATCTGAACTTGATATTATAGTAATAGCTGAGAATAAGTTAGCAAGTGCTTTCTACACTTTTATTTTGTAGAAGAGATTGTGGGGAATTGTTATCAACTGGATTAAAAGTAGGGAGAATTGCCGGACTTGGTGGCTCAGCCTGTAACCCCAGTGCTTTGGGAGGCCTAGGTGAGTGGATTGCCTGAGCCCACGGGTTCGAGACCCGCCTGGACAACTTGGCGAGACCTTGTCTCTACAATAAATCAAAAATTAGCTGGATGTGGTAGCGCGTGGCTGTAGTTCCAGCTACTTGGAAGGCTGAGACGGAAGGATCACTGGAGCCCAGCAGGTCGAGGCTCCCAGCCACTGCACTCCAGTCCGGGTGACAGAGTGAGACTCCAACTCAAAAAAAAAAAAAAAAGTGGGGAGAATTTCGTAATGAAATTCATCTGGTCTTGATGCCTTTTTTTGAAGTTTACTAATTATTTATTCAATAGATGTAGGCCTATTTGTATGATTTACTTCTTTTGTGTAAGTTTTAGTATTCTGTGTCTTGCAAGGCATTGATTCATTTTTTCTAAGTTAACAGATATGAGCACAGATGTACTCATGATACTCACTTATTATCTTGCTAATATTCATGGGATCAATAGAGATGATCCCACTTTCATTTTTCATATATGTAATTTGTGTGTTTTCTATTTTTTTTTGTTGTTTTACCTAGGTAAACGTTTATTAATTTTGTTGCTTTTTTTAAAAAAACTAGCTTTAGGTGTTGTTTTTTCTCTATTGCTTTTCTGTTTTCAGTCTCATTGAGTGCTGCTATAAATTTTATTGC
The DNA here is from genome assembly GCA_963574415.1 of Tarsius wallacei. Taxonomy (NCBI): domain Eukaryota; kingdom Metazoa; phylum Chordata; class Mammalia; order Primates; family Tarsiidae; genus Tarsius; species Tarsius wallacei. The sequence continues at coordinate 20,211 of CAUYQG010032797.1, forward strand.
TACTTTTCTCTGCTTTATTTAGAATTAAAGCACTCTTCTTTTTATACTTATGTAATTGTGGAAACTTAAATATTGATTTTTTTAATCTACTCTTCTAATGTATACATTCATTTCTATGTATTTACTCAAAACACTTTTTTGGTCATAACTTACATTTTATTCCAACATATGTTCTAATCTCTCTTCAGACTTTTTCTTTAACCTATGTGTCATTTAGAAGAATGTTGTTTGATTTCCAAATGTTTGTGAATTTTCCAGCTACCTTTTAAAAACTGATTTCTAGTTTTATTTCATTGTGGTTTGAGAATATACACATACTGCACAATTTCTATTAGTTTAGTGTTTGTAATATACATTTTTAACTAGTCTAAATTTATCACCAATAATGCTATTCCCCTTCACTTGTAGTATTGATACATTCTAAAAAAGAATAGACAATTTCTCATCCTCATCACTTGTGATACTACTGGCATTAACTTCACTTATGTAGATGCAACAGACACCCAATACATGGTTCATTTACAACTTTAATCAGTTATCTTATCAACTAAATGAATTTTTTAAAAATATGTCATTTATATTTAGTCTTCCTTTAATTTTTTAAAATATAGTTTTATGTCATTGTCATTTTATTCTCCCTGAAGACTTATTTTAATACTTCTTGCTGTACAGGTCTACTCTACTGGTGATGACTTATTTTCAATTTTTTGTGTTATTGAAAATTGTTTATTTCTCCTCTTTTGAGGGATAAGTTTGCCTGTTATAGAACTCTATGCTGCTGTTTGTTTTTCTGTTTCAGCACATTAATTATTTCATTTCACTCTTCTTGTATGGTTTGTTTTGTTGAGAAACAGGCTATAATTCTTATTCTTCTATAAGTATGTTTTATCTTCTGCCTTCTATGTGTCATTGATTTTCTTCAGATTTAATATAATAAATGCTTAGGTGAAGAATTTTTTACTATTCTGTTTGATATTCTCTTTGAGTTTCTGGGTCTGAGGTTTGATAACTGTCAAAAAATTTGGAAAAATTTTGGCCACTATTGCTTCAAATATTTCTTCTTTTTCTCTCTGTTATCCGTCTGGAGTTCTAATTATGCATAAGTTAACACCATTTGAAATTGTCTAACAATTCTTGGATGTTCTGTTCTATTTTAGTCATTTTTTTCTCTTTGTACTTTCATTTGGTAAGTATCTATTAACATATCTTGAAGAGCACTGATTCCTTCCTAAGATATTTCCAGTCTACTGATGATCTCACCAAAGACATTTTTCATTTTTATAACAGTATTTGTGACTTCTAGCATTTACTTCTGATTCTTTCTCAGGGTTTCCACATCTTTGCTTACATTAGCCATCTGCTTTTGCATGTTGTTTATTTTTTTCATTAGATTCCTTATCAATGTAATGATTTTTTAAATTTCTTGTTTGGTAGTTTCAATACCTGGATCTCATATTAGTCTGCTTCTGGTGCTTTCTTCATCTCTTCACAGTGTAGATATTCTTGCATTTTTGTATGCATTGTAATTTCTTATTGAAATCTGGGCATGAGATCAGGAGGTGATAGAAAATGGGGGAAATAAGCCCTTGTTGTGAGATTTTATGTCACTTTTGCTAGTAGTTAGACTATGTTTAATATTTGCTGTAGCTCTATGTGTTAGAGATTTCAAGTTCCTTTAGTGTCTTTATTGTTTTGGCCATCTGTTGTCTTGGAACTTTTGATAATTACTCATAAGTACTCAGTGAATATTGTGGTTCTTTCAGCTGTAATCCACTTTCATTATTTAGGAGATCTGTTGTCTTGGCAGTAAGGAGCAGAAGAAAGGATAATTTCTACACTCTTATAGTTAAATCTTAATCTTTAATTGGCCTTTTCCCTGGTCTGTGACTTTCATGAGAGTTTTTGCTTCTGCTTTTTCCCCACCTGGGAGAGATGGGAAGGCTACAAGGAGGCTGGAATTAAGGAAATGTTCTTTATTCACTTGGGATCAGACTCTTTCCAAGTCTTTTTCACTGGAAGTAGGTCTTTGTTATGTACAATGCCTACTGCTGTTTAAAGACAATTGAGAGTTTTCATTGGCCCTTCTCTGTAGAAATTTAGTAATGTTCTTTGAGTTACCTCAAAACCCACAAACATGTGAGTACTCACTTAAGACTTTGGCCTTTTGAAGTTTCTCACTCTCAGGTTAATTCTCTAGTACTTTATCAAAATTACCATTAAGATGTTCATGCCAGTTTATAGCTCAGTGGCAGGTCTCCAGGTAAGCACATCTTGGCTATGGCTCTCTGAATTCACTTCTGTCTCCAGATTTTGGGATGAGAGTTTGCCCTGCACCTTCAGCTTTCTATCTCTAGATTTTGGGACGAGAGTTGTCCTGCAACTTCAGTTCAAATAAAGTGGTTGACTTTAGTTTGTTCAGATATTTTTCTCTTCTTGAAATGGTATCTTCCAGCCTGTTTACATGACAGAGATGTAAAAGGAATTCTCTGATCATACGATTTTACACGATTATTTTTAAGTATTTGTCATTTGTCTTCCAAATAAATTATATTTCTTAACTTCACCCATTAGGAGTAATATGTATCAGGATCAAAAAAATGAACTGTGTAGTCAGACTTCAGATGTAAATCATGATTTCCACACCTGCTAGATATCTAGCCTTAAGAAAGTCATTTTAGTTCTTAAGTTGAACCGTCCAATCTGCAAAATGAATATAAGTCTCTGATTGGGAAAATTATAGGAAAATTTAATAAAGTAATCCACGTGAATTGTCTGGCACATAGTAAATTGAGCCTTAAATAAATGTTAGCTATTGATATTTGCTATTACAGTAAGTTCCTTACTTATGAACAAGTTCCATTCCAAGAACACCACCAATGTTAGCCTAAGTACCCAACTAAGACAATCCGCTATATAGTACTGTACTGTAATAGGTTTATGATACTTTTTACACAAATAATACATAAAAATCACAAAAAATAAATTATTTATAATCTTACAATACCATGAAAAGTACAGTAGTACAGTACAGTATAACCACTGGCACATAAGTGCTGGCATTGAGTGAACACACAAGAGTTACTGACTGGAAAAGGGAGAGAAGGTAGGAGGTGGTACACAAAAGCATAACCACTTGTAGAGGATGTACACACTTGACTATGTATGCCAGACACATGAATTAACTTATGTAGTAGGACATGTGAATGCATGTTTGCATCTTTGGAAGTTTACAACTTGAAGGTTTGTATGTAGGGGATTTGCTGCATGATTAGTTTCATTATTACTTTTAGTGTATTGTTACCATATTAGCTCCTTATTCTTTCTTGTACATATCAGGTACTTCCCCTCTGACCGTTGCACTGGCCATTTCCTCTACCTGAAATTCTCTTCACAAGATGACTACATGGATAACTTCCTCATCTCCTTCATAGTCTAGTCTTCTTTAAATGTCATATTTTCATTGAAGTTTCCCCTTGACTGCTGTATTTAAAACTTCAGTCAACACTCACCACATTTTATTATGCTTTTGATACTTCTTACCTTGCCTTATTTTTCCATAGCATTTATTTTCTTCTGTCATTCTCCCTTACTTATTTTTTTGTGTGTTTGTTGCATTTCTTTTCCCCTTTTATTTAAACTGCATGAACACAGGACTGTCTATTTTATCTAAATATCTCTAAATATTGTCTAGCACAATATGTGAATTATCATGTGCTTGATGCCTTCCTTCTGAAAATTTTAATACTGTTGAGCAATAATTGCTTACAAAAGAAGCATTTATTTACAGAGTGTGGACATGTGATAGCATATTAGTTTCCTAGCACTAAAAACTTGGTGGTTTAGAATAATAGCAATTAATTGTCTTTCAGTTCTTTATGCTAAGAATTCCATATCAGGGTGTTCGTGGAAACAAGATACTCCAAAGGCACTATAGATGAATACTTACTTGCCTCTTCCAGCAAAGATCCAGGTGATTCCAGGTGTTCCTTGGTTTGGGGCTGTATAACTCCAATCTTTGTCTCTGTCTCTTATAAGGTATTTGTCATTGTATTTAGGACACTAAGGTAATCCCAGATGATCTCGACTTGTGATCTTTAACATGATTTCAATTTGTGCTCTATGACTTAATTACATTCACAAAGATCTTTTTTCCAAACAAGGTCACATTCAGAGTTCTGAGTAAGTATGTCTTTTGAAGAGGTCGCTATTCAGTCCACTGCAGATAGTATATTTGGCATAATTGTTTAAGCACTTGCTGAAATTGTGTCTGGATGTATTTAAAATAAATGCTTTGCTCATCAAAGTCTGGTCTTTGTATGAGCACTCTAGACGTCATTCAGGAATATTTTAGAAATGCAGAATCTCAGGTCCCACACTCATATAATTGAATTAAATACACATTTTAACAAGATCCTTAGTTGTTTTATATGGACATTAAGTTTAAGAAGTCCCGATGTGAAAATGATTGGAGCAGAAAATATGTAAAATTAAGGAGCTATAAAATTAGAAACCAGACCAAGTGCAGTGGCTCACGTCTATAATCCTAGCACTTCGGGAGACCAAGACAGGAGAATTGCTTGAGCCTGGAAGTTCAAAGCCAGAGTGGGCAACATAGTGAGACCCTGTCTCTACACAAATAAATAATAATTAACCAGATGTAATGGCATGATCTTGAAATCATAACTACTTACAGGCCTAAGGGGAAAGGATTGCTTGAGTTCAGGAGTCACAGGCTGCATTGAGCTATGATTGTGCCACTAAACTACAACTTGGATAACAGAGACAGACCTTGTTTCTAAAAATAGAAAAAAATAGAAACCAAAATATGTCATACATTTTATGAAAATATGTGTAAGAATATTTAGAAAAATTGAAAAGGCAAAGAAGGGTTGGTAGCTTAACATATCCAGAACTCAGAAAATCTGTGAAAGAAAAAATTGATTAAGTGAGTTATATCACGTGAGGTATATAGCAATAGGAACAAGAAAAACACCCTACAAATACAGCAGTACACTTCCTGCAAGTAGCTATATCTGTCATCTTTAACTCCAAATAGATTTGGACTGCATAAGACTCTCTTGGAGAGCTTGTTAAACAAATATTTCTATGTGTGCCCTCAGAGTTTCTGATTTAGTAGGTGTGAACTTGCCCCAGAGGTTTTATTTCTTACATGTTCCCAGGTAAAGCTGATGCTGCTGGTCCAAGGACCAACCACAATTAGAGAAATGTTTCCCTGCGGTTATTCAGAACATTAATCCAGACATACTAATAGGAAGCAAGGAAGGGAGGAAAAAAAGGAAGAAACCTAAGTTCTGGCCAGGTGTGGTGACTCACACCTGTAAACTCAACACTTTGGGAGACCAAGGTTGGAGAATTGCCAGCCCAGGCAACACAGCAAGATTTTGTCTCTACACAAAATGAATAGCTGGGCATGTTAGTGCATGCCTGTGGTCACAACTACTAGGGAGACTGAGGCAGAAGGATTACCTGAGCCCAAGAGGTGGAGGTTGCAGTGAGCTGTGATCTTCCCATTGCACTTTAGCCTGGGCAACAGAGTAAGACTCTAACTCAAAAGAGAAAGAGAGAGGTAGAGAGAGAGAGAGAGAGAGAGAGAGAGAGAGAGAGAGAGAGAGAGAGAGAGAACCTAAATACCTTAAGTTCCAAATTTCTTAGGAGCCTCCTTTTTCTTAGATTTCTTTTTAGACGGTGGATCATATTGAGATTTTTCTCTACTTAGAAGAGAAACAAGTGTCAGTAGAAATTAAATCACACTTTAAATATGAAAGATACATATTTATGTAATTATTCTTTTTCCCTGAGAAATCCTGAGATATTTTATAGACCAACAGTGATTTCTGACTTTTATTTTTAAAATGGTGTAATGCCTTGGTACCTGGTGTGGTTAACTGGTAATGTCTGATACTTAAGGCTAGAGACCGAGTCTTGCAATTTGTTTATTAAATGAATGTTACTAAGTACAACTTTAAAATATTTGAATTGCTTTGAAATGAAAAAAACATAAAATTTTGCAAAAGGAGTTTAACCTTTGTTTCAGAGCAGAATAGTTCAAACTTAAAGACTAGAAGGAATTAGCAAAGGAACTATGAAGAGATGTGCAAATATTTGAGGAGTTTGAAATTTTGACATTTATCCACATGTGAGAAAAGAGATTAAAGAAAAATACTGAGTTAGTGAGTTCTCAGGCTAAGAACTTTGTCTTCTCTGAAACATCCAGGAAGTAAGTCTGTTATAAGAAATTATAATTCTAACCAAGAGGAAGAGGCTTATTATATCAATAATTAGGATTTTTAGCATTTGCACGTATCCTCTACAATTCTGTAGAGGATCAAGAGTCTGAACTAAGACTTTGAAAATGTATAATCATCTCTGAATCAAACAAACATAGAAGATAAATTCATATCAAAGGGAGTTAGAAAACAACCACTTTAGTTCCCTGAGATATTTATAGTCAGACTAATAATTATTTTTTTTGTATTCATCACCACTAACTGTAGAGGGCAGTTAGTAAGTGGCATTGAATAAATAAGTAGGCAATCCCTGACCACCTTAGAATAGAACAGTGTGTTCTCCAGAGCAGAGCAGGAAAGAACACTCTTGTAACTGTTGCCGGCAAAGGAATCACACTTTCTTAATCATTCATAAGCCCTTATGTTTCCATATCTTTATTTCTCTTTACTATGGGATTATTAATAAAAATATGGACATTTAATATTTTTCAGAATATGCAAATTGCATACAATTTTAGTTAAATAAAAAAATTGGTGCTTATTTAATTTATATAAAATATTTCATTAACATTTTTAACTGAAAATATTTTTATTATATACTTTAGTGATGGTTTGATATGTTTTACTAAATTGATCATTACAGTCAGGAAGGATAAACAAGTACTTTTTTCTAGCAAGATAAAATAATAGGACAAATAGTCATGATGTAAATGTAGCAACAGTAGAACTGTTATTTAATGCACAGTCATGTGTGGCATAATGATATCTTCGTCTATAATGGACCACATACATATGGTGGTAACATAAGATTATACTACTATATTTTTATTGTACCTTTTCTGTGTTTTGGTGTGTCAGCTGCCTACAGTATTTAGTATAGTAACTTGTACTGGTTTATAGCCTAGGAGCAGTAGGCTATACAATACAACCTAGGTGTGAAGCAGTCTCTACCATCTAGTTTTGTGTAAATGCACTCTATGAAGTTCACACAATGATGAAATCACCTAATGATGCATTTTTCAGAACGTGTCTTTGTTATTAAGCCAGGCATAACTGTATATTAGTATGTGTCACAAGTCATCTGTACAATTTGCATACAAAATAGACCAAAGTGCAATTTTTGTTTTTCAAACAGTATTAAAAAATGTACTACAATGTAGCATGATTGGATTGAGTTCTAATAAAACAGATGAAGATTATTTTCTAAAAGAAAAATCTGATTTGCCCATTGGATTATTAGTGAACAAAAAGGGAAATAAATGTTAAATATATTAAATTTTTAATAAAATAAATGTTAAATATATTAAATTTTTAATTAAATTTAATTTAATTTAATTAACAAATTACATTGTTAACTTATATAAATTTTTACTGAATTATCAAAATCATAAAGGAGATATGTATAGATATTTTATTTTCACTGATGAGTTAAGAGTAGCATCGGGAGTCTTCTAACAAATATTGCCTTTACTATTTTCAGATTGTCCCTGTCTAATTTAGCACAGGCTTTACCTTGAATATTTTTTTAAAAGTACATTAAAAATGTATATTAGACCTAAATCAGAAACAAAGAAAACATTGTAACATTCACTCTAATCATATTACTATTCCTGTCGTGTGACAAAAGAAGGCTAGAAAATAAAATTGCAGGACACAAACCTCAGTGTCAACTTGTCACCAAGTTACATTTAAAGTGGTTATTATATTCATTATGCTATCAACTTGTGACGTTTGGATGCACCAAATATAGCAACCTGGTTTAATTGTTCACCATTTTATTTTGAGTGAAAGAAATAAAAGGAAGGAGATGAAGAGGTGGATGAAACTGTATGTTTGAAAGATATTTATAAAGGCCTTCTCTCAAATTCAATGAAAAAGTAATTCTCGGCATGAATACTGAATAAATGAGAACTGGTTTGATGAACTTAGATTTCTAGTCCTCAAAAATCAGGGGGGAAAAAACACGTGCCTGATTACTGGCAGAGCTTGAAAAAAAGCTGAGAAAATACTTTTATAGTAAGTGCTAGAACGCCAAATTGATAGTGCATAATATTTCCACTTTTTAAAAATTAAACAGAGCAAGCCCCACATAGTCTTTTTTATCCCAATCGGTTTGTATGATGGACTGATGTGTAGGATTGTTATTGTGGAATCGAATGTGTGTTGTTTAGGATTAAGTTTCCAGTATAGTAGTGTAGCCTAGGAAAAACATTTATTAATTCATTCATTAATTCAAAAGGAGCAGCAGTTTTCTAGCTGCACCTTTTGGCCTTGCATATTTGTGTAGAGATCAATATTACTTACAGAAAGAGCAAGAAGTAGACTTGAATGTAATATTGGATTTATAATGCAGGTATAAATTTGGGATCATTATTTGGTGCTGAATCATACATCATGCTATGGGTTTTTTTCATTATTTAATTCATTTATATTTTTAAATGCATTTTCCTTAAATTGCAGAATGAACAATAGAAAAGTAATATTCCTTAACTTTGTAAGATGATACTAATTCAAATTGATGCTTACTGATAATATGAGACTATTAGGTAGTACAATATAGATTTCTGCACTTTTCATTTATGTAAATATTTTTAAAAGAGTAATAATATAACTTAATACATATTACAAGTGCGTATTATATACAATCATATTTTAATTTTACAACTATCTCATTTCATCTTATAACATAGATTTAATTTTGAATATCTATTTTAGAATTATATAAATATATTTTTTGCCTCTTTTCTTTAGAGCTGAAAACTGGATTTTTTTAAAGTACAGTTTTTTGGTCTAATTTTCATTGGTTGAGAGATTGATTGATTTGTGCTCCAACCTGTGATTTATGGCAGATGTGATAATAAGTAATTAAATGTTGAAGAACAAATAATGTTGGATAACTTTTGAAATTTGAATGCCATATAAGCAAAATATAGACTTTGATTCAATATTCAGATTTTGAATAATGAATATATGTGAAGTTGTGGAGTATATCTTAGTGCTAAAACATATCATTTGTCTTTAAAATCATTGAAGTAGATTATAACTCTACACTTAATTTTTACACGAATACGCTTTTATAGCTAAAGAAGCACTAAATACTTAACATGTGAAAAGCAAGAGAGCAAATAGAAATGTGAAGTCCATATATTTAGCAACAACTGTTTTTAAACCCAGAAATAAGCATTAAAATTTAATAAAATGTTTCACAAATTTCAACAAAACAATGACTTTTAATTTTTAAAATACTGTCTTTTTTAATATTTCATTTTCTTTTCCACCTCTAGACATGCATATCCACAAGCATATTTCTTAACACAGTCCATTGTAGACTTATCTCTCTCTGAAACAAAACAAAACAAAACAAAAACAAAAAAAGAGTACCCTGATTTCCTAAACCTTTATTTTATAGACTATCATACAATATTCTCTTAGCTAATTTTTATGAAACAAATATCAATGCAATAAGAGATCTAACTTAAGAATTTTTATAAGTATTCCCAAATCAAGGATTGAAGAAGTTCATTACTGAAAAAGCATTGTTAAGACAATAGTTGGATGTAACAGTTTGGAAAAGTGATATATCATGCTGTGTATGGTATAATGGATATAATTTTATAAAGACAAAAATATGAATCTGGTTATGAAATATTATAACAGTTCTTCCAAAGAGTTAAATAAATAAAAAATATATTTTTATTTTACTTTTAACTTACAAAATTGCATGTCATTAAAAAATAAATTTTTATGACATTTAAATGTAAGTGGAAGGGACTTAAAAGAAAGAAGTAGAAGAAAAAGAATGAAGCAAAGAAAACCTATGCTTAATATGAATCAATATTAACTAATATATGCAAAACAATAATCTGAACTGCCTAGTAGGTACAAAGATTAAAACGATGAAAAATATTATTTGCATATTTTTTAGAAGATTATTTATTCTGGTTATGTTTATTTCTTCACTTAGAAGATAATTCAAGTATTTAAAAATCATCAAAAGGCAACTATTTAGCTTTATTTATTTATTTATTTATTTATTTATTTTAAAGATGTGAAGTGCAATTCAGGATTAGATATACAAGTGGTCATCGTTCAGGTAAAGTTTGGGCCTCCCTTTGGTCCCCACTTAGCCTGATTTGAGATGAGGTACCTATTGATGTTGTGCCTTCCCTTCCACCCTCACTCCCCACCACAGTAGTATCCCGCTACTGTCAATCCCTTATAGTATTATGATAAATATTTTGAGTCCATTTATGAGTGAGAGCATGTGGTACTCAGTCTTCGTTTCTGTGATAGATCACCGAGTGTTATAGACTCTAAATCCATCCAAGTTGCTGAGAAGTCTATATGTTTGTCCTTCTTTATGTCTGCATAATATTGCATTGTGTATATATGTACCACATTTTTTAATCCAGTACAATTTCGATGGGCAACACAGTTCCATGTTTTTGCTATTGTGAACAGTGCTGCAATAAACACGCGTGTGGAGGTATCTTTTTTTGTAGAATGATTTGAGTTCCTCTGGTATATTCCCAGTAGGGGAATTGCTGGGTCATATGGAATGTCAATTACTAGTTCTATCAGAAATTGCCATACTGTTTTCCATAGAGGTTGCACTAGTTTGCATTCCCACCAGCAGTGTAGAAGCTTTCCCTTTTCTCCGCATCCTCACCAACTTCTATTGTTTGTTTTCTTAATGATGGTCTTTTTTACTGGGGTTAAGTGGTATCTCATTGTGGTTTTGATTTGAATTTCTCTGATGATTAGTGAGTCTGAACACTTTTTCACGTTCTGTTGGCTGTCAGTGTGGCTTCTTTTGAGACGTGTCTTTTCATATCTTTTCTCAAGTGTGATAACCCAACAAAAAAAAAAAAAAAAAAAAAACTCATATTCCATAGGTTAAAATACTTTATAGCTTATGCATAAAACAACAATAAAAATCGTTTAAATTCTTCATCTTACCAGTTTGGAAAAGAAATTCTTTTGGAATCAATCCCCTTCCTGACAGAATTACTTTAAAAGTAGCTGGGTGCAGTGGCTCACGCCTATAAGTCCAGCACTTTGGGAGGCCAAGGTGAGAGGATTACCTGAGCCCACGGGTTTCAAGACCAGCCTGGGCAACTTGGTGGGACCTCATCTCCACAATAAATCAAAGAAGTAGCCAGGCATGGTGGCATGTGCCTGTAGTTCCAGCCACTTGGAAGACTGAGGGGAAAGGATCGCCTGAGCCCAGCAGGTCGAGGCTGCGGTGGCTGAGAGCGTGCCACTGCCCTCCAGCCTGGGTGACAAAATGAGATCCCAGCTCAAAAAAAAAAATTAAATTAAATTAATATACATTGTTCGAGCTTGACTACTATGAAGAATCATCTACAATCCAATTTAAATCTTAACTGTCATGTTTTCAGTAAGATTTTGAATAACAATTTTAATAATCATATCAGTGACTACAAGACAATAATTTAGAGAATAAGTTCATGTTCACTATCACCAACAAGCATGCAATCATGCTTAATTTACTTTATAATCTAAGTAATACTCCACTTAGCACTCCTTGCGAGATTATTGTGCCTGCTCCCCACACGGAACTCGGCCACTGACACCGCAGAGACATCACAGCAGACCGACAGTAGAAGAGGTGCCGCCGCCGCCGCCACTGATCATAACAGCGGGACGGCGCCGCCGCTGCCATGAGCGGCTTGGCCCGCCCCCCCACTCCCCCCACCCCTCCACTCCCCCAGACCCCTGGGAGGGCAGAAACCGAGAAAACTGACTTCGGAATGCAATCAATGAAGAGCCCCCAAAATGACTGGTTTCAAACTACAACTCTAGATATCAAGACAATAATGGAGAGATTAAAGAGAATGGAGGAGAGCCAAGAAGAAATTAGAAAGGAGATGATAACTGAGATAACAGCAATAAAGAATA